>PVIU01012313.1:0-60704 GCA_004026605.1 Ondatra zibethicus | reverse complement strand
GTTTCTCTCCATTTAGTTTGATGTTGGCTGTTGGCTTGCTGTATATTGCCTTAATTATGTTTAGGTATGTTTCTTGTATCCCTGCTCTCTCCAAGACTTTGATTATGAAGGGGTGTTGTATTTTGTCAAATGCTTTATCGGCATCTAATGAGATGATCATGTGGTTTTTATTTTTCAGCTTGTTTATATGGTGGATTACGTTGACAGATTTTCGTATGTTGAACCATCCCTGCATCTGTGGGATGAAGCCGACTTGGTCATGGTGGATGATGGTTCTGATGTGTTCTTGGATTCTATTTGCTAATATTTTATTTAGTATTTTTGCATCAATGTTCATGAGTGATATTGGTCTGTAATTCTCTTTCTTAGTATTGTCTTTCTATGGTTTGGTTATCAGGGTAATTGTAGCCTCATAAAAAGAGTTTGGCAATATTCCCTCTGTTTCAATTGTGTGGAATAATTTGAGGAATATTGGTATTAGTTCCTCTTTGAAAGTCATGTAGAATTCTGAGCTGAAACCATCTGGTCCTGGGCTTTTTTTGGTTGGGAGAATTTGGTGACTGTTTCTATTTCTTCAGCAGTTATAGGTCTGTTTAACTTGCTTATCTGGTCTTGATTTAATTTTGGTAAGTGATATTTATCCAGAAAGTTGTCCATTTCCTTTAAGTTTTCCAATTTTGTGGAGTACAGGTTTTCAAAATATGACCTGATGATCCTCTGTATTTTCTCTGTGTCTATTGTTATGTCCCCCTCTTCATTTCTGATTTTGTTAATTTGAAATTCTCTCTCTGCCTTTTGGTTAGTTTGGATAAAGGTTTGTCTATTTTGTTGATTTTCTCGAAGAACCAACTCTTTGTCTCATTGATTCTTTGTATTGTTTTCTTTGTTTCTATTTTGTTGATTTCAGCTTTCTCTTTGATTATTCCTGCCGTCTAGTTCTCTTAGGTGAGTTTGCGTCTTTTTGTTCTAAAGTTTTCAATTGTTCTATTAATTCAGTAATGTGGGATTTTTCCAGCTTCTTTATGTAGGCATTTAGTGCTATGAACTTGCCTCTTAACACTGCTTTCATTGTGTCCCATAAATTTGGGTATGTTGTGTGGTCATTTTCATTGAATTTTATGAAATCTTTAATTTCCCCTTTTATATCTTCCTTGACCCATTGATGATTCAGATGAGCACTGTCTAATTTCCATGTGTTTGTGGGTTTTCTGGAATTGGTATTGCCGTTGACTTCTAGTTTTAAAGCATGGTGATCTGATAAGGTACATTGGGTTATTCCAATTTTTTTTGTATTTGTTGAGGTTTGTTTTGTTACTGAGTATGTGGTCAATTTTTGAGAAGGTTCCATGAGGTGCTGAGAAGAAGGTACATTCTTTTCTGTTTGGATGGAATATTCTATAGATGTCTGTTAAGTCCATTTGAGTCATAACATCTGTTAGTTCTCTTATTTCTCTGTTCATTTTTTGTCTGATTGACCTGTCCAGTGGTGAGAGGGGAGTGTTGAAGTCTCCCACTATCAGTGTGTGAGGTTTAATATATGATTTAAGCTTTCGAAGTGTATCTTTGACATATGTAGGTGCCCTTGTATTTGGAGCATAGATGTTCGGTATTGAAATTTCCTCCTGATGGATTTTCCCTGTGACTAATATGAAATGTCCTTCTTTGTTTCGTTTGACTGATTTTAACTTGTTAGATATTAGGATAGCTACACCTGCTTGTTTCTTATGTCCATTTGATTGGTATATTTTTTCCCAACCTTTTACTTTGAGATGATGTCTGTCTTTGAGGTTGAGATGCATTTCTTGTATGCAGAAGAGGTTCTGTTTTCGTATCCAATCTGATAGCCTGTGCCTTTTTATGGATGAGTTGAGTCCATTTACATTAAGGGATATTAATGACCAGTCATTGCTATCTCCTGTTAATTTGGTTTTCCTCGTTGGTGATGTTATTTTGTGCATTTTTTTTCTTCTTCTTCGGGAATTGCTGTAATGAGATCATCAATCGTCTGTGTTTTTGTTGGTGTAGCCATCTTCCTTGGATTGGAGTTTTCCTTCTAGTATTTTGTGTAGGGCTGGGTTTGTGGCTAGGTATTGGTATAATCTAGATTTGTCATGGAATATCTTGTTTTGTCCTTCTATGGTAATCGACAGTTTTGCTGGGTATAGTAGCCTGGGCTGGCATCCATGATCTCTTAATGTCTGCATAATGCTTGACCATGACCTTCTGGCTTTCATTGTCTCCACTGAGAAGTCAGGTGTAATTCTGATAGGTCTACCTTTATGTGTTACTTGGCCTTTTTCCTTTGCAGCTCTTAATATTCTTTCTTTACTCTGTATGTTTAGTGTTTTGATTATTATGTGGCGAGAGGACTTTTTTTTGGATCCAGTCTATTTGGTGTTCTGTAAGCTTCTTGTATCTTCATAGGCATATCTTTCTTTAGGTAGGGAAAGTTTTCTTCTATGATTTTGTTAAATAAATTTTCCATGCCTTTGAGCTGACTTTCTTTTCCTTCTTCTATACCTATTATTCTAAGATTTGGCCTTTTTATGTTGTCCCATATTTCATGGATATTTTGGGTTAAGCTTTTGTTAGATTTAATGTTTTCTTTAACTGATGAGTCTGTCTCCTCTATTTTATCTTCCGCACTTGAGATTCTCTCTTCCATTTCTTGTATTCTGTTGTTCGTACTTGCATTTGTGGTCCCTGTTCTTTTCCTCGTGATTTCTGTTTCTATAATTTCTTCTGCTTGTGTTTTCTTTATTTTTTTCTATCTCAGTTTTCAAGTCCTGAATAGTTTCTGTTGTATGTTTGAGTTCTTTTTCTTGGTTTTCTTTAAGTGATTTGCTGATATCTTCCAATTTTTTGTTTGTTTTTTCTTCCATTTCTTTAAGGTAATTTCTCAATTCATCTTTAATAATTTCAGATATTCTCTTGTGGTTATTTTTTAGGTCATTTTCTTCTGGGTCATCCGTATTTAGTTGTTCAGGTCTTATGTTTGTAGTTTCTTTGGGTTTCCCTGGTATTGTGTTGTTCCTTGTGGTGTAGCTTGTGATATTATCTTTTCTACTCATCTTTTCCTCTAATAGGTGTGGTTGGTTCTGTCTGAGATTCTGTTGAATAATCCTCCAGTTGCCCGTAGAGCAAAAGCTAAGATGGTTTTCCCCATGGTACAGTCAGTGTCACAGTTCTAGTTACCCCGTTGGTTATTCCTGTTCCTGAAGGTAGCTCAGTGCTCCTGTGTTTTGGTCTGGTCCCTTGGACTTTGCTGTCTCAAGCCTATTTTGGTCTAGGCTGCTGGATTTGATCTGTTTCTGTAAATTTTGGTCCGGATCTCCTCTTGCAGAAGTCCCTGGCTTGGAGTTAGACCTGTTCTGGTGGTGATTGCTGATTCTGGATCTGGTCGCTGGGGCAATCCTGACCAGCTCGTGTCCCGGGACCGGGTTTGCTCCTGGCTTCTGCCCCTGGTGGAGCTTGTTCTCTCTTTGTCTTAGGTAATTGGTTCAGTCCCACTCCGGTTCCAGTGGAGGTCGCGGACTCTGAGTCAGATTGTTGGCTCAATTGTGTCCCAGGACTGGGTTGACTTTCAGGGCTGGGTTTGCTCCTGGCTTCTGCTCCCAGTGGAGCTTGTTTCCGCCGCTTGCCTTATTTCTTGCTGGCTTTTCTTTTCTTTTTTTTTTCTCTTTCTTTCTTTCTTTTTTTTCTTTTGCTTTCTTTTTGTTTTTTGAGACAGGATTTCTCTGAAGCTTTGGAGACTCTCTGTTATTAAATTCTCTTTTTCTCTCTTTCTGTCTCTGTGTCTCTGTCTGTGTGTGCACACGAGCTCATGCCAGCACATGTGGGTGGAGGTCATAGAACAACCTGCAGGAGTTGGTTCTCTCCTTCCACCATGTAGGTCCCACAAATAAAATTCAGGTCATCTGTGGTAATGATTGTTCTGTCTCTTTAAGAGACAAGCCACACCCACTCTCAGCCCCTTCCACTGAGGCAGGCTGATCTTCAGATTCCAGCCTGGGTTCTCTCTCTTTTTGCCTCCCTCTTGGAGAGGCAGCTTCCGTCTCTCCCTTCTGTCCTCTCTCTCTCTCTCTCTCTTTCTCTCTCTCTCTCTCTCCTCTCTCTCTCCCCCCTCTCTCTGCTTTTTTCCCCTTCTCCCTTCCCTTCCATAACCACTAAATAAATATCCAACCTCACTCTGCATGCCGTGCCTATCCATCTGTCTTTCACCTGCCGCAGCATGGTTCCCTGCCCAGGACCAGCCGTGCCCACATATCAGTTCTCCTCATGCACTTGTTGGCAGGAGTGGAATCTCAGAGGCTAGTGGTGTGTGTTGACCAATCTAAACTGCCATTGTCTCACAGTTATGTCTCTTAAGTGATGGGGCCCAAAATCACTTGTCCACAAAAAAATTAAATACATTTTTTTTTCTTAAAACATCTGTTCTGGAACCAACTTGTCACAATCCTGAAGTGCATCTTCAAATAGATTCTGATAGTTACCTCAAAATAGGGGCAGCAAGACAAAAAGAGCAAAAAGCAGTTGTGTGTGAGCAGGGTTCTGAGGGTGCAAACTGTGACACTAAACCTTCTCCAAGTTTCTGAGACGACCAAGCACTAAAATTATGCCATCACCCTCTGCCTCAGAAAGACAGTCAAGAGAATGGCGTGCTCCCTAGAAATGCCACTTTTCCATGTACAGTACTGCATCTGTTAACAGAGTATCTGGAAGAGGACAAGACCCAGAATCGTGCATCCTCTCTTTATCCATTCCAGGGCTCTTCCCTCCTGGTGGCAGAAGGGCTGGCAAGGAGGTCTTTTGGCTGAAAACAAAGGGGAGGGGTGAGAATGGAAACTATAGGACCCAGCCATGACAACTCAATAGAGGCCTGAGTCTCAGTAGTTTACCCTGAGGCAATACCTGGTTCCAATAAGGACCACAAACTGAGACCATCCAGACACCACCCAGGAACAGACCATCCAAAGGAAATTCCTAATGTTCCAACCATTGTATATAAGACCACCTGCCAGCACATACCCATTGCTTTTCACCAGGACACTCCTAGACAAATGTCAGCAAATCAGGAGTCCTAAACCTTAGAAACCCCTCACCTCCACATTTGCTACCATAAAAACCCAACTCTGACTGAGCTTGGAGCTCTCTGCTCTCTCCAGTACATTGGACACACAGAGAGTCTGAGTTTGCAATAACTTGTGTTATTCTTGTGTTGCAATATTCTTGTGTAAGAATAAAGGCTCGGAAAAGCAAAAAACCCAGGATAGCCAAAACAATCCTGGGCAACAAAAGAACTTCTGGAGGCATCACAATCCCTGACTTGCAACTATACTACAGAGCTACAGTACTGAAAACAGCCTGGTACTGGCATAAGAACAGACAGGAGGACCAATAGAACCGAATAGAAGACCCAGATATCAATCCACACATCTTCAAACACCTGATATTTGATAAAGAAGCAAAAAATATCAAATGGAAAAAGAAAGCATATTCAACAAGTGGTGCTGGCATAACTGGATATCAACATGTAGAAAAATGAAAATAGACCCATATCTATCACCATGTACAAAACTCAAGTCCAAATGGATCAAAGACCTCAACATAAAGCCAACCACACTGAACCTTATAGAAGAGAAAGTGGGAGGTACACTTGAACGCATTGGCACAGGGAACCACTTCCTAAATAGAACCCCAGCAGCACAGGCACTGAGAGAAACAATTAATAAATGGGACCTCCTGAAACTAAAAAGCTTCTGTAAAGCAAAGGACACGGTCAACAAGACAAAACGACAGCCTACAGAATGGGAAAAGATCTTCACTAACCCCACATCAGACAGAGGTCTCATCTCCTAAATATACAAAGAACTCAAGAAATTGGACACCAAAAGATCATGTAATCCAATAAAAAAAATGGAGTACAGACCTAAACAGAGAACTCTCAACAGAGGAATCTAAAATGGCTGAAAGGCACTTAAGGAAATGGTCAACATCCTTAGTCATCAGAGAAATGCAAATCAAAACAACTCTGAGATTCCATCTTATACCTGTAAGAATGGCCAAGATCAAAAACACTGATGACAACTTATGCTAGAGAGGTTGTGGGGAAAAGGGAACACTTCTGCATTGCTGGTGGGAATGCAAGCTGGTACAACCCCTTTGGATGTCAATGTGGCATTTTCTCAGAAAATTAGGAAACAACCTTCCTCAAGACCCAGTAATAGCACTTTTGGGTATATACCCAAAGGATACTCAATCGTGCCACAAGGACATGTGCTCAACTATGTTCATAGCAGCTTTATTCGTCATAGCCAGAAACTGGAAACACCTAAATGCCCCTCGATCGAAGAATGGATAAAAAAATATGTGGTACATTTACACAATGGAGTACTACACAGCAGAAAAAAATAACGACGGCTTGAATTTTGCAGGAAAATGGATGGAACTAGAAAGCATTATTTTGAGTGAGGTAACCCAGACACAGAAAGACAATTATCATATGTACTCACTCACTCATAGGTGGTTTTTAAATATAAGGCAACGAAAGCCAGTCTACAAACCACAATCCCAGAGGACCTAGATGACAATAGGGACACTAAGAGAGACTTATATAGATCTAATCTACATGGGAAGTAGAAAGTATAAGAAAACAAGATCTCCTAAGTAAATTGGGAGCATAAGGACTTTGGGGGAGGGTTGAGGGAGGGAGGTGAGAGGCAGGGAGGTGAGCAGAGAAAAGCATAGAGCTCAATAAATATCATGGAAAAAAAAGAAAAGAAAAGTTAAAAAAAAAAAAAGAACAAAGGCTCTTTGCTTTTACAGGACTTGGTCTCCTGGTTTGTTTTGGGGGAACACAGTGATCTGGGCATAATAGAAACAACCTCACCTTGTTCCGGCCTCCTCACTTCCTCCTGGAACTCAGTATCATCAGCCTACTCTCCCTCCAAGCAACACTTCAAGTTTAGAAGTGTACCTGCTCTCTTGTCACTGAATAGTTAGGAGAGTTCGCTGCTTGGAGTAGCAGCGGACGTGAGGCCTGTGATAAATATTCTTGTCTTCCATAGCATCTGTTGTCCACTGAAAAAGATACAAAATGATAAGGTCATAGAAATCTAGTAGGGAACATTAAGACGGCACATCACATAAAGACATTGACTGCCAAACATAAGCGGCAGCCTGAGTTCAATCCCCAGAACCACATGTGTGGTATGGCATGTGTGTTGAAGGAGAGGCTTGTTGGTTCCCGGCTGTTCAGCCACGAAATAACCACACAAAAACTGTATTAATTAAATCACTGTGTGGCCCACTAGCTCTAGCTTATTTTCTAACTCTTACATCTTAATTTAACCCATTTCTATTAATCTGTGTATCACTACGATGTTGTGACCTACCAGCAAAGTTTCAGTGCGTCTGGCTCCAGTGGCAGCTCCATGGATTCTCTCCTGACTCCAACTTCCTTTTCCCAGCATTCAGTTTGGTTTTGCTGCCTAGCTCTATTCTACCCTATCAGGCCAAGCCAGTTTTTTTATTTATCAATGGTATTCATTGCATAGAGAGGGGAATCCCACATCAGCTCCCCTTTTCTGTTTAAATAAAAAGGAAGGTTTTAACTTTAACATAGTAAAATTACATATAACAAAACAGTTATAAGCAAGAATTATAGTTACAATATTTATATCTATTTTATCTTTTATCATGACTAAGGAAAGCTATATCTTTTCTTCAACTCCATCAAAGACTCCAGAAGGATATAATATTACCTAAGTAAACAGGAAGTGCATAGCAAACAACTTCCAAAACTCTAGAGACATCTCATTGCCTGGACAGTCACCCAAAGTTCTTCTGTATCATTGGGGCATCCATCTTCAGCCTACAGGCCCATAGCATCAAGCAGACTTTTCCATGACGCAGGAAATTTCAAATTTATATTGGCAGTTTGTCAGTCACTTTCTTCTATGTCCTGCAGCATGTCTGGCAGACTCTTTCATGAAGCAGGAACCCTAAAGGATTGTCTCACCTTTAGGCAAGTTCAGCAGTCATTTCTCTGTGGGTCCTACATGTCCAGTTCATCAAGAAGTCCAGACAAGAGTAGTTTCTTGCCCAAATGGCTAACCAACTCCATAAGGAGCCTCTTTGATTTGATGTCCATCTTCCTCTTGAAGTAATTGGTGCTGCCAGGAGCAGATGTATCTCCTTATTGTGAAAAGTCCTAAGTTCTTTTTTTTCCAAGTCAAGGTTTTTTCTGTAGCTTTGGAGCCTGTCCTGGAACTAGCTTTTGTAGACCAGGCTAGCCTTGGACTCACAGAGATATGCCTGCCTCTGCCTCCCGAGCGCTGGGATTAAAGGTGTGCGCCACCAACACCCGGCAAAAAGTCCTAAGTTCTTAAACATCTTAAATGCCAAATTCTGAAGGTGTTTGAAAGATTTTAAGAATCCCTCTCCATCTGAAATATAGCTCTGTACATCTGGAAAACCTATCATGACTACAAGCTTGACCATTATAGAAGACTCTCTATTTACCTATACTTCCTTTCTTACCTATATTTCTTAATTATACATTACATTTTTAAATGAACTGCATAATCACAATATCTTAATCAAGATCAGAAATGTATATACACAGTATAACAAAATTGACCTTAATTTTGTATCAATAAAGCAAGATCCATACCAATGCAAAGTATCCATCTCTATAGCATATCCCCTTTTAAATGTAAAGAAACATTTACAAACAATATTTGGGAATTTGGGTGTAGTTCTCTTCATACTGCTTCCTGCTTTTTGCTGGGTGAAGTAATTTTTGGGAGTGTTCACAGCAACCTTTCAGGGGGTCTTGGTGCAACCAACATTAATCTGGAAGGATTCCACAGGTTCTCATCCTCTTTGGAAACAAAATAAGAGCCTCTTTTCCAAAGCAACATATCCTTAGACCCATATTTTAAAGTCAAGGAACTTTTAAAATATCTATGCTGGTTTAGCTTAGCAGGCCATACAATGAAATGTTTCTCTGTACTTAGCTCCTTCGCAGTCAAAAAAATTCAAAGAAAACACAATAATATTCATAATCCAAACTCACTGTGAAATTTCCATCTTTATGTGGCTTATTTGTTTTAAATCTATTACTTTTTAATATTTTTAATATTTATTTTATTATCATTACTCCTTTAATCTATGACTGTCTGTACTCTGTCTCTTTAAAGACTTTGTTTCATTTTTTTATAAACCGTTTACTTCTTTTTATAACTCTCTATACTCTTTCTCTTCTCTCTCCCAAGCCTACGTACATTTTTAAAAAACATACTGTGTCTCATTTAGAGGTCTTTTTCATCTAAATTTGTCTTTATTGCATATCTATAATCCTTTTCTGACCAGAAGTGCTTCTTAAAATGCTAAGCCCTTCTTATGAACTTAAGCGGCACCATTGCTAGCACCACTGCCTGCTTGCCCCGCACAGTCCAGCATGGCGAAGCTGTTTGATGCCTCTGAGAGCCATGCTCACAGCCCCATTTTTAGGCACATAGCCAGTCTATGTTGCCATTAATCAAGTTGTAGCACTCTGTCCACAAATCCTATTTAAATGCTCCATAGCTGGACCTCGTCAGAGTTTGCACTCCCAGGAAGCCTCAGTTTCAAAACAGCATGGCTTTTTTTCTTCTACCGCTGAATGAGGAAAATCTTTCTTAAAGGAGCCATGCCTCTGCTTGGTTCTAGCAAACAGAGCCCACCCAAGAAAAGGCTGCTACCAAACCATGCTTAACTCTGTTCTTTTGTGTCTAGAGTTTCTTTTTAAGCTTTCTCAGGTTTTACGTGAAAATAGTCAACCACATTGGAGCGCCAGTTTGTTGTAGGAGAGGCTTGTTGATACAGAGAGAAATCCCATATCACATGTGCATGCCCCCTCCAAAAACAAACAATTTTTTGGAGTGTTAGATTAATGGCAAATGTTGGTAAAACAGCAATGCTTGGTGCATCACATAGGGTGCTCACTGAGCCCTGAAACACTGCTTATTCCTGGCAGAGTGGTGTCAGCACCTTGGGGTCACCAAGAGGGGCAGTTCACTTCCAGCTGGGCCCTTCAGGAAGATGTGGTATTGAATTGCTTTTTGCAATTTTTAAATTGTGCATGCATGTGTGCACGTGTGACATGTGTGAGTGTGTGTGTGTTTGTATGGCAATAGATGAGAAAAGAAGGTCTGCCAAGGCCACTAATGTATACGGAAGCCAGAGGACAACCTGTAGGAGTTGGCTCTCTCCTTCCATTTAAGTGAATGCCAGAGATCAAACTCCAGTCTCCAGGCATGGCACCCACTGAGCACCTTACCAACCCTGAGTGTTTTGTTTGATTTTAAGGGTAGATGAGGGTATTGGGAAGCAGAATGGAGAAAGGGAGCAGTTTCTAACTGTTACAAGCTATGGGGTTTGGGATAAGTTAATTGTGTTTCTTGTTGTTTGGTTGGTTTTGTTTGTCTTTGTGTGACCATTAATTGAATCCAAGGCTTGGGCATACCACGCAAACACTCTACCACTGAACTATAAGTCAAAGCCTTAATACACTTGAATTTGGTCCTCTCATCCCTAAAATGAGAAACAATGCTTATTGGAGTATTAAATTTAGTGTATCAGCACAGTAAATATTTGGTGTGTGGCAGCTATTACTGCTCGGAGAAGGGATGTTTACAGATTTTAACAGAGCAAAGTCATAGAATTCATAAAGGAACTGAAGACAAGTGGGACCATTTCTCTGGTTGTGCTAACCTTTCGCCAAGGCCACTAAATGAGCCAGAGAAACAGCATCCCGCACACGCTACTACTCAGCAGACACTGGTTTGATGAATGTCCAGCTGTCTCTGTGTCTACCCGAACGTCTTACAGAGTCCCCATATTGAGTTCCATGGTAGCCTCTATTCCCAAGCCTGCGCATCACTTCTCCTCTCCGACCTTGTTAAACACATTGTTAACGTACTATTTCCTAAGGCAGAAACCCTAAATCCCCTCTACCTTGCCCCTCCTCAGGAAAGTCACCACTAAATTCTCAGAAGTGCTGCCTTGAAAGCACCACACAGCAGCTACCTATCTTTTCCTGCCAAGGGACAGCAGAAGGAAGATCAACCTCCAGCCAGCTGTGTGCTGTGACCAGGGCACAGGCAGAAGGAAGATCAACCTCCAGCCAGCTGTGTGCTGTGACCGGGGCACAGGAATCTCTTGCGATTGTGTCTACTCTGACTCACAGCAATGGGCAGTATCTTTCTGACCCATAGCTCTCAAGACTCCTCCCTTTTATCCCTACAGCCTGAGATGCAGCCGCACAAGTCCAACTGTGCAGCCTCTGCTCTGCATTTGTCCCCTTAGCAGCTGCTATCTGTGGTTGTTGTCCTCCAATGCAGCCTTTGTGCCGGAGGAGCCAGGCTGAGAGACAGGGCTATTTATAAATGGAAAGTGGGTGTAGAGTTCTGCAGTCACAAATGTTTTAAACAGCCGAATTCCACCTCGCCTCCACTTTGAAATTCCTGTCCACCCCCTCATCTCCTTTCTTCCCTCAAATCATGTAAGTTCCTGTCCTACCCTGGGTCAGAGCCATAAAGAAAAAGAATCTAAATTCAACATCTATCGGTGACAACAGAATAAAAGTACTGAAGATCTGGGACTGGGGTACATTGCAAGGACTTCCTTAGGGGTGCAAGACCCAGGGTCTGATTCCCAGACGATGAGAAGAACATAGAAAAACAAAATTCACAAGAGGCTGGAGACGTGGTTCAGTAGTTAAGAGTGTGTACTGCTCACACAGCAGGCAAGCACATGCTTTAGCTCACAACTACCTCTAACTCAAACTCTAAGAGATCTGGTACCCTTCTCTGGTCTCCACAGATGCCTGCACTCACAGGCAAATACCACATACAAATGCACATATATATACAATTTAAAATAAAATCTTTTTAAAAAATTATTGAGTTAGCTGGGCGATGGTGGAGCATGCCTTTAATCCCAGCACTCGGGAAGCAGAGGCAGGCGGATCTCTGTGAGTTCGAGGCCAGCCTGGTCTACAAGAGCTAGTTCCAGGACAGGCTCCAAAGCCACAGAGAAACCCTGTCTCGAAAAACCAAAAAAAAAAAATTATTGAATTACCACCTAGTAATAAAGACTTATTGAGATGGGCATAGTGGTATATGCCTTTAATCCTAACTCTTGGGATGAATCTTTGTGCATTTGAAGGCAGCCTAGTCTACAAAACAAGTTCCAAATCAGTGAAGGATACATAGTAAAGGCCCTGCCTCAGGCTAAACAATGCTATCCGCTGGAAACACTTGTCTAGAATGTGTGATTCCCTGGGTTCAGTCTCTTACTCCAAAACAATACAATACATATTGATAGCCATTATATGACTCACTATAATCCATCAGCATGAGTCCCTGGAACAGCCATTTAATCAGAACAATAGTTACTAAGATGTGATGTCAGAAGGCTAAAAACTGGCAAGTGCAGAATTCACTCCTGGTTTTCCAGTCTGTGGGATTTCTGATAACATGGAATGCACATGTTTGAATCCCAGCAGTCTTTACAAAAAGAGAGCGAGTTTAGCACGAAACGGTGAGACAATGAATGGTTAACACTGCATTGGCACAGTTGTGCGCGCAAAGGCTCAGCTCAAGCTGGCTAACACAGGAAACTTATTTGCTTAAATAACTGAAATGGCTAATGCTTCAAAGGACTAAGGTTTTGCAATCTTCATTCCTTGTGGCTGCTGGCCTCTTCCAGGTTCTTTGGTGCAGGACAATTGTCTATATTCTGTCAATTATGTTTTAAATAAATGCTGATTGGCCAGTAGCCAGGCAGGAAGTATAGGTGGACAACCAGATAGGAAGTAGAGGTGGGTCAATGAGAACAGGAGAATTCTGGAAAGGAGGAAGCCCATTCCTCCCCAATCTTGTCCCAACCACAGAAGAAGGAAGATGTGACCTACCCCACTGAAAAAGGTACCAAGCCATGTGGCTAACATATACTAGAATAATGGGCTAATATAAGTTATAAGAGTTAATAAGAAGCCTGAGCTAATGGGCCAATCAGTTTATAACTAATGTAGACTCTTTGTGTGATTTTCTTTGAGACTTAGCGATTGCGGGAACCGGGCAGGACAGAAAACCCCATCAACAGTTCTTTCTCAGACAAGTTCTATCCATTGTACAAGATGACTTTTGGCAACCCCACTTGTGACTTTTTAGAACTTGTAACTCTGGAGAAAGTCAGTATCACTTACACAGCACCAAGAGGACTCTACTTTGAATCCATACCCATCTGTAAATCATTTTGTGTGTCTGGAAGAAGACTCATTGTAGCACCCTACGGGCCAGGCCTGAGTTGTGGGTCCGTCCTAAAGGTCAGGCCTAAGGCAGCCCTACAAGACACCATCCAAATGTAGCTAGATCCCTAGCTAACATGCAGGGTATGGTTCATCCAAGGAAGTTTTGCTGGGTAGGAGCCAGCATCCCCATACATAAGAAACAACTTGACTGGAGGAGGAAGAAAAACCATAGTTCACCAAGAACGTGGGACTCGTGAGAATCCATGAACTAAGCAGAGCACAGGTCCACATAAAGATTAGCAGTGTCCCCTCGAGCCAGATAACATCTTGTTTCCAAATGCAGAAAAATGCAGAGACTTAAGCAGTTTGTTAGTAAGTACCAGACAAAGGCAGAATTCCATCTGGGTGTAACAGCACACTGATGATTGTGGAGGAAGAACCATGGAGTGAGACATGGAAGCCACATCCATATGGGAGGAGATTTTGGTCTGCTCAGTCACATTCCAAGGGCTATGTGGCAGTGGACTGCGGCATTGCCATTACCATGGCCACTACAATCTCACCCAGCTACCAGCTAAGCTAATGGCGCTCAACCTTCTAGTGCTGTGACCTTTAATACAGTTCTTCATGTTGTAGTGACCCCCCAACCATACAATTATTTTAATTGCTACTTCATAAGTGTATTTTGCTAATGTTATGAATCGTAATGTAAATATCTATGTTTTCTGATGGTCTTAGGCAGCCCTTGTGAAGGAGTCAGTCAACCCACCAGAGGGTCATGACCCACAGGTTGAGAACCACTTAACTAAGCAGTTGACACACTTCATGTGAAACAATGGCAGTTACACCAACTCTGCTCTGGCTACGGGAAGCTTCCCTCCTAAATTTCCTTCTGATCAAGAAAAAAAGACACCTGGTGCCGTCAATAAGACAAGAACCACAGCCAAGCTTGGCACCATCATCTCAGCACTTGGCAGGCAGAGGCAAAACCACTGCCACAAGAATAAGGCCAGCTGGGCTGTTATATGAAACCTTGTCTCAAAACCCAGAAAGGGTGGGGGTAGGAAGGGCTAAATTAAGGAAGGGCGTGTTGGGTAGGGACTGAATTGATGCTTAGATAATGAAATGAGTCCAGGAAGTCAGAGAAAAGTTATCTTGAATTCAGACACTAGATGGCAAGTGTTGTACAAAAGGTACAGGAAGAACTAAAGAAGAAATGAGGGCATGCCATTCGGAGAAAAGTCCTGTGTGGGAGAAAGGAGAGCACCAAAGAAGCCAGCACTGTCCCACAAAGCATCCAACAAGCAACATTTAAAAGGAGGGAACATGGGACTCAGAAATCAAGGCTTGGAAAAGGCACAAACACATCACAGATTTAAGTTCCTCATCCGAGGAATGAGGCCGGTACAGGACCAGTTATCAGGGAAGGCCGGAAACTCAGCCCACAGTTCTCATTGTCCCTGGGGGAAGGACGGCTACCCTGGAAAGAGGAAAGGCAAACATGGTTTAAAGAAACTGAAACCCCCAAAGGAAGAAATAATAAGAGAAAGCCAAGGTACTTCGCCATTCAAAATGAGCTGCGAAACTAGGTTGCCAAGGAAGCATTGAGATAAATTCTAGTAAAGGGCCAGAGTGGGATGGGGGAGAATGGCCAGCATTAGAGAAACAGCAAAAGCTGATTCTGGAAACACTGCATGGGTGTGTCTGTAGTTCATTCCCCATCCCCAAGTTTATTCTAGAATATAAAATTAAGTTCTGGGTTCAAAAAAGCCTAAAAAATGATTTGGGGTCTTCATAAAGAATATGTATGATGGAAATGATGATACCAGCGATAAACTGTGTGCTTACATAGTTCTGTTTCCAGTGATACACTGAGTGGCTCGTGCCTGAGGGGGCAAGGAACTCAGAGATGACCCCATTGAGAGTATTTGTCCATTTAACTACTGTGGCCCTTCACTCCAATTGGTTACCCCATCAGTTCTTACCTGGAGAGAGGCTTTTCTGTCTGGTGAGGTCAGTGGCCATCGGAGCCGCCACCTTTACTCATTTGCACACAGTGCCACACTGGTGAAAACCTAAAATATTTGGGTGTCAGAATCAGGCTTTTAAAATAACTTGAGTGAGATTAATCCAGCAGAAATTTGAAGAAAAGAGGGTGTGATAATGGTTTTAATAGGAATAGCCCCCATGCCAGATGTGGTGGTGCACTTTAAGCCCAGCACTCAGGAGGCAGAGGCAGCCAGATCTCTATGAGTTCAAGACTCACCTGAACGACAAGCCTACAAAGCTAGGACAACCAGGGCTACACAAAGAAACCCTGTCTCAAAAAAAATGTCCCCCATAGGTGCATATATTTGAATGTTAAGTCACCAGGGACACTATTTGAAAGGATTAGAAGAATTAAAACATGTGGCCTTGTTGAAGGAAGTGTGTCACTAGGGAGGGCTTTGAGATTTTAAAAGCCTGTGCCAAGCCCAGTGTCTCTCTCTGCCTTCAGATCAGGATGTAGCTCTCAGTTACTGCTCCAGAGCCATGCATGAATGACACCAAGCCACTGACATGATGATAATGGACTACTCCTTGAAACTGTAAGCAAGCCCTCAATTAAATGCTTTCTTTTGTAAGAGCTGCCTTGGTGTATCTTCAGAGCAATAGAATAGTGACTGAGACAGAGGCAGAAAGACCTGCATTTATATTTTTAAAATTACATTTATCTATTTGTTCCTTGTGTGTCTGTATTCCTGCAGGGTCCAAGTGTGGAGGTCAAGGACAACCTGTAGGAGCTGGTTCTCTCCTTTCATCATATAGGTCCTGGGAGGCAAACACAGGTTTGACAGCAAGCACCTTTACATACTGTGCCTTTTTTAAAATTGTGTAGGTATTTTGCCTACATGCAAGTCTGTGCTGGAAGAATAGCCAGTGTTCTTAACCACTAAGCCATCTTTACAACCCTTGTTGTAGCTGGTGATTTCTCTCCCACCTGCCAGTTCCCAAATAACCACTCAAAAGCTTAATATTAACTAGAGATTGTTTGGCCAGGGCTGGAGAGACGGCTCAGTAGTTAAGAGCACTGGCTGTTCTTCCAGGGGAACTTGCATGCAACTAACCAAGAAGGCCAGAAGAGGGAGTCTGATCCCATGGAACTGGAGTTACAGAGCATATGAGGCGCTATGTGGTGACTTACTTGAAAATCAAATCCAAGCCATCTTCAAAAGGAACCAATGCCCCATAATTGCTGAGCCATTTCACCAGCCCTACTCTGAAATTATTTTTTGAAAAATAATTTGATTTCATTTTGTTCTGAGACAGGGTTTCATTATGCAGCCCATGCTGGCCTTTAACCCATGATCCTCTATCTTGGCATCTTAAGTGCTGGAATTACAACAGGAGTCACCATGCCCAGTTCCTATTCTTCTTTTTTTTTTCTAAGACAGCATTTTTCTGATCCTGTCTGTCCTGGAACTCTCCGTGTAGGCCAGGCTCCTATTCTTTTATTTACTTTTATTTCATGTGTCTGAGTGTTTAGCCTGTACAAACAGTGTGCTTGAAAGTGCCTGAAGAAGTCAGAAAAGGGTATAAGTGGGTCCCCTGAAACTGGGGTCACAGACAGCCATGAGCTGCTGTGTGGGTGCTGGTAATTGAACCTAGGTCTTCTGCAAGAGCAGTAAGTACTCTTAACCTGTGAGCCATCTCCCCAGCACCAACCCACCCCCAGCTCTTCATTTTTGAAGTGCAAGTAATAACTAAACATCCACTGTAGAGAACTGGGAAATATAACAATGTAGAGAAAATAGTTTTGGGGAGAGATTTTAAAGTATTGAGAGAAAATGTGGTTATGAGTGAGCTTGATTCTGTAATTGCTTTGCAGGCCTCCTGTTTGTGGCAGAGTCTCTTGCCTCCCACACATGTCGAATCATCCAGATACCATGCCCACACATGCCAAATCATCCAGATAACATGCAACATGCAATCATCATGAAGGCTAACTGTGTTGGCATCATGCCCTGGGGTCTTCAGAACTGAGCCAAATGTCCTTCTTTTGTATTCCCTTATTACATTTATTTATTGTAAGAGGCCATGGTGGAGTACGTGTGGAGGTCAAAGGTTGTTTTGTGGACTCTGTTCTCTCCTTCCTACATGCATCCTGGGGATGGAACTTGTAGGAGGCTGCTTGTTGGTTTCAGGCTGCTCAGCCCCGAAATAATCACACAGAAACCATATTAATTAAATTACTACTTGGCCCATTAGTTTTAGCTTCTTACTGCCTAACTCTTACATCTTTTTTTTTAATAGTGGCTCAGTTTTTATTTTAGTTGATAATGGTACAAAAGCCAGACACATTAAACAGCAAACAATCGTTGAGTATGGGTCTTAGCAATAGGCTACATGATACTCTTTCATAATACTGGATGAGCTGCAACTCTAACCATCACCTGATCACAAAGGAAAGTAAGGAATGCTTTAAAGAAAGAATTGCTGTTTGGTGTATTACATTCATTTCTTTTTTTTTATTGCAAAAGCTCGGCCTTAGCTTAGGCTTGTCCCACTCGCTCTTTCTTTCTTACTTTATTTCTTCTCTCCCTCCCTGCCTCTCCCCTCCCCTTCAGCCCTCTCCCAAGGTTCCCATGCTCCCAATTTATTCAGGAGATCTTGTCTTTTTCTACTTCCCATGTAGATTAGATCCATATATGTCTCTCTTAGAGTCCTCATTGTTGTCTAGGTTCTCTGGGATTGTGATTTGTGAGCTGATTTTCTTTGCTTTATGTTTAAAAACCACCTATGAGTGCGTACATGTGATAATTGTCTTTCTGTGTCTGGGTTACCTCACTCAATGTTTTCTAGCTCCATCCATTTGCCTTCAAATTTCAAGATGTCGTTACTTTTTTCTGCTGTGTAGTACTCCGTTGTGTAAGCGTACCACATTTCCTTATTCATTCTTTGGTCCAGGGGCATTTAGGTTGTTTCCATGTTCTGGCTATGACAAACAAAGATGCTATGAACATAGTTGAGCACATGTCCTTGTGGCACGATTGAGCATCCTTTGGATATATACCCGAAAGTGGTATTACTGGGTCTTGAGGAAGGTTGTTTCCTAATTTTCTGAGAAATCGCCACACTGATATCCAAAGGGGCTGTACCAGTTTGCATTCCCACCAGCAATGCAGAAGTGTTCCCTTTACCCCCACAACCTCTCCAGCATAAGTTGTCATCAGTGTTTTTTTATCTTGGTCATTCTTATTAACTCTTAATTTAACCCATTTCTATTAATCTCTGTATCGCCACTGTTGTGTCCAAGTTGAGACCCCAGAGAGACACCACTGGAATCCAGTCAAGTCCAGAATGCAAAATCAAGGTTTTTTCAGAGCCCTCTCCAGCCAGACTAGGAACTCATCCACTACTCACAACGCAGCGCAGTAGCGGGGAGAGGCCCTCATGATCTGGGGTTGACATATATAGGCAAAAACCGCAATCCAGGTTCATTTAGGGTCAACTTGCTAATCACAGGGTGCTGATTACTTCTGCTTCTGTGCATGCCCCCGCCCTCCCCTGAGCAGTTACGTCTGCTCCTGTCTAGACCACAAAGCTGGGTGTTGACAGGGGGCTAGCTGCTAGGGACATTTGGTTTGCGCTTTTGCAAAAGTTCTTGTTTCCTGCTAACTCTTGATGCTGCAAAGTTTCTTGAATCCAGTGCCTTAACCAGCTCCTTATCAAGCAAAGTTTCTTAAACTTTTCCATGTCCTTACTGCCATGTGGCTGTGGCTTTCCAGATAAAGTTCTGTCTGGGTGTCTATCTCTGGCAGGGATATATGACTTCTCTCTGACTGTGCCTTATTTCTCCCAGCATTCAGTTTAGTTTTCCCTGCCTAGCTCTACTGTACCCTACCAGGCCAAGCTGGTTCCTTTATTAACCAATGGTATTCACAGCATACAGAGGGGAATCCCACATCAGGAACTGAGCCATCTCATGGGCCCCATGTTGATTTTTTTGAGATATGTGTCAGTAGAGTCTGTTCTCTATAGATGCTACTTCTGCACTGGTGACAAGGCTTCTCAGAATATCTGTCATGAAGAAAGTTATTTTGATAGGATTGAAAGTTACTGAGCCGGGGCTGGAGAAGTGGCTCAGCAGTTAAAAGCACTGACTGCTCTTCCAGAGGACCTGAGTTCAATTCCCAGCAACCACCTGGTGCCCTCTTCTGGCCTGAAAGGAATCATGCAGGCAGAACATTGTATACATAATAAATAAATAAATAAACTTAAAAAAGAAAAGAAAGCTACTGACCCTAGAATAAAGTCTAGATGCCTCATCAGACTTTACCCCATTTTTCCTGATCTTTTGTCAACATCCCTGAGGTTTCTGGGTGGGTGGGTTGTTGCTTGCTTGCTTGTTTTGGACCTTGAGAATGGGACTGAGATGTTTCAGTGAGTGCAAGCCCTTGGCATTAAGCTCAGGACAACATTATAGAGTTTCAGAGATGTGGGGCTGACAAGCCCTAAACATCAGACCGGCTGGCAGGAAGGAGATGGCAGAGAGGAAGAGAGAAAGCCATGTCTTTTGAGTTAAAATCTGACAAGACAGATGGCTTCAGCAATGGAAATGGGCAAGCAGCCAGTGGCAGAGGTGAGGCAGAGGGCTTTGGAACCAGAGAAAGCTAGAGTATAGGAAAAGCATGCAGAGGTCACTGTCCAAACAAAAAAGAAGAATGAAAACTCAGAGATGCAGGCAGGCTTAACAGAGGGAAGCACTGTGAATTATTTCAGAACCTTTGAATGTCATACTTACACACACGCACGCACACACACACACCATACCTGTGCATGCACACTCACATAGACACACAGACACCTGTGCGCACACACAGATACACACAGACACAAGAGAACATGCACAGACACATACATACATTAGCACACACAGATACAGGGTCTAATGTAGCTCTGACTAGCTAGAAAACCTTGAACTCTGGTCCTCTTGCCTCTGCTTCTAGGGCTAAGATTAAAGAGCAGCATGCCTGGCATAAGAATTGCTGGAGATCAAACCCAGGGCTTTGCATGGGCTAGTGAGGCATGCTGCCAACCGAGCTGCATCCCCAGCGGAACACACCAATACTATTAGTCTTTTCCTTTTCTACAGTGGTAGAGATCAAATCCACAGTTTCACATGTACTAAGTGTAATGGTCTGTCCTGTCTCTTTAAGAGACAAGCCATGCCCACTCCCTCCCCCCATCTGCTGAGGCAGGCAGATCTTCCTTCCTGCTTTCAGCCTGAGTCTCTTCCTTTTTTTCTGTCTCCCTCTCGAAGAGGTGGCTTCCATCTCTCTCCTCTCTCTCTCTTTCTCTCTGACTATCTGCTCTTTTCCCCTTCTCCATTCCCCCTCCATAACACACTAAATAAATATCCAACCTCACTCTGCATGGCATGCCTATCCATGTCTCTGTCTCTCGCCCTCCACGTGGCTTCCTGCCCAGGACCAGCTGCCTTCAGAGACCTGCAGTGTGGTCTCATGTGCCGTCCCTACCTGGGACTGGCTGCTCTCAGGATTCAGCCCACTGCTGCCACTCGGGGACCTGCAGATGCCAGGGATCCTGCAGCATTTTTTTTATTAATCCATTACATTGGTGCCATGAGACTCAGGAGGCTCTCCCGGCCCCAACCCCTCTCCTGGGTTCAGGATCCAGAACCAGGTATTTTTTTCCACAACAACCATATGTTCCATATGCCTGAGCGTGATTTCTACAGCATGATTTCCTTGCACACCACCAACTTCAATTGGTGAGCTTCCCCCATTCTGTTCAGCTTAACTGTTTCTCCCCATTTCTCTGAACCTGAGGAATTGACTGGTGAGTTCCTAGCAATCTTCTGATGTTCCTAGAAATGGGGGGACAGCCCCCAACCATGGACGGTTGAGCCCTTCACTGACATTCATCTCTGGATTGCTTCCCTTAGCTAAAATCATGACCGGACTGACCTGGACCTCCCATGCTAGCACTGCACACTCTGTGCAGTGCATTCAACTGGGAGCCCAGGGTTCCTCAATTTTTCTTTCTCTTTTTTTTTCTTTTTCTTTTCTTTTCCCCTCTGCCGTGAAAGGCTGCTCAGAGCAGTCTCTGGCCTCTCTGCCTTCCAAGTCACCCCGACCAGATCCAGCCAGGCCATAGCACCCAACCCGGGGGCAGGGGACACCCTCCCATGGGTCCTGTGGTGCTCACACCGACTTACACCCTGCCTATAGGGGGAGACATCCCATTATAGGCCTTGTGGTATTGCCATTTTTCACAGGTTTTCGGTTTCAGCTATGGGTAGCAAGCCATCCATGTCCATGCCCCTGGGATGGATGCCTTTTAGAGGCCCTAAAACTCCAGGCCTTAATACCCTACTTCTTCAGCTCCTACCCTCACTCTGCTGGTGTCTTGCCAGCTCCAGTTTTATGGGAGTTTTCTAACTATTATCAGTGGGAGCTTTCTAACTACTGTCAGCGCACAGGCAAATGGAAGGAGTTTCTTCAAACTGTCTCTGCCACCACTACTGCTGCCAACAAGATTGGTCAGATCCATGGGGTGGCTGTTTTCAATTCCAGCCTTTTGCTCCCCTGCTGTGGCTGGTGGAATGGCGGCTCAGCCACAGGGTGGATCACACCTCTAGGTCTCTCTTATTATTAAATTAAAATCCCTGCAGCTCAAAAATCATGGCTTTTCTATACAGCATGTAATTGTACCATTTTGACTAAGGTCAGGCTACCTTACCACCATCTTAACTGATGTCAGGTGACTTCACCACCATCTTAACTGAGTGGCTTTTTCATACAACATGTGACTGGTGTCATTTTGACTGAAGTCAGGTGACTTTGCCACCATCTTGGCTGAGAGCCAGGTCAGGTGACAAGTCCCACTATCTTTACTTAAGTATACCCTGCCTGGTCCCCCTGTTTACTTATGTTTTTGTCTCTAAATTCCTCTTGCTGACTCTGTCACATGTGTTTTGTGCAGTGGCATGTCTTTGGTAGGGCCCACCAAGAGAATCCACTCCACCCAATTCCAGTTTACTCTGTATATATGTGTGTTCATACATGCACCTATGTTTACTGTTAAATGTTATAATTGTCTGTTCATTGTATCTCATTCCAGACTACAAAGCAATAAGTCTCATGTTTTAAATTGGTATGTACTTTTAAGTCTCTTAAAACAATACAGTATATTTAATCCAACCCTAATTTAAAATATATTAAGCTGTTCTCTACTATTGTCAATTCCACCATTAACCTTCAATTGCAAGCAGTTTTTTTCTTTTGTCTTTTTATGAATATAAATCTTACCTGTTAAGTTGAGAGCCAGTACAGTCAAGCTCAGACCCAGCTCTCCAAGCAGATTCTATACTATAATTACACCTGATAAACAGCCCTCAACTGCTCAGAGATCTGGGGAATGTGGCATTTAAATATTTAATTATTAAAAAACTTCTCATGGGCTAGAGAGATGACTTGGAGGTTAAGAGCACTGGCTGCCCTTCTGGAGGAACTGAGTTCAATTCCCAGTACCCACATAGCAGCTCACAATTGCCTCTGACTCCCATTCCAGATGATCCAGCACACTCACACAGATATATGTGCAGGCAAAACAGTAATGCACATAAAATAAAAATAAATAATAAAAAACTTTGAATAACTAAAAGAGACAGATTGGCTCCTAGCAGCAGTACTCTATTTCCTCCAAAGAAGACAGAAGACAAATGGGCACACAACAACATCCATCCACAATTCACTTCAACTGCCAAGGGCTGACCACTGGGATAAACTGTCTTTCATCTAAACTGAAGATCTCCAGGTGTGGACAGAATCTCTGACAGCCTAGCTGCTCGGGTCAAGGTAGGCTTGTTTTCCTACAGATTTCTTAGCCCACAGGATCTTCTGGACCCTGGCAGTCCCTGTGCTAAACAGCAAAAGGCAAAGATGACCTTCAGCAACCATGGAGGACCCTGAAGAGTACCTCTAGGTGCCAACCGAGTAAGTTCTCTGTCGGTTTTTAATCAGTAGCTCAAGTAAAATTTCATCCTTCTCAAAGATCTCTGATGCAGTTTGACAGCTGAGAGGTTTTGTCAGTTTAAAAGGACTGCCTCACCAAACAAATTTCAGTAAATTACAAATACAAGTTATTAAGGTGTGTACCTGCAAGTTATAAAGGTATGAGGACAAGTACACGCTATCAAATTTCTCTCATGCTGCCTTCCATAGTCTTAAAAATACATTTCATTGTGCAAAAATATCTGTCACAGTCATTCTCACATAAATATGCTATTGTTTATACAATGTATATATTTAAAACTTCTGTTTTCACAAACTCAAAGAATTCTTGTGAGTTCCAGGGAGCTGAGTTGAAGGATCCACCTTAAACAGGTCAGATACTCCCCTCTCAATTCCCTGGTCCTAAATTTTTTTTCCCTTAACTTTGTCCTCTGTTCTGCCAATACCTTAAAGAGGTGTAAGAGACACCTGACATTTCCATACCACAAACACTGGACAGAAGCAAAGAGACCAGCTATGCCAGGATGTGACCAGCACCCAGATTTTTCAGATTTTCCCCCAAAGATGACACCCACAAATAAGCAGGAAGCAGTCTTGAGAATCTGCCGTCCTAATTCCTTTTACCTGTGGTTCCTAACCTCCCACCATTTTATTATAAAAAGAGATGGAAATGTAATGGTCTGTCCTGTCTCTTTAAGAGACAAGCCATGCCCACTTCCTCCCCCATCCACTGAGGCAGGCAGATCTTCCTTCCTGCTTTCAGCCTGAGTCTCTTCCTTTTCTCCCCCACCTTCCTCTCGAAGAGGCAGCTTCTGTCTCTCTCTCCCTCTCTCTCCCTCTCTGCTCTTCTCCCCTTCTCACTTCCCCTCCATAACACACTAAATAAATATCCAACCTCACTCAGCATGGCGTGCCTATCCATGTCTCTGTCTCTTGCCCTCTTTGTGGATTCCTGCCCAGGACCAGCCACCTTCGGAGACCTGCGGTGTGGTCTCATATGCCATCTGTGCCTGGGACTGGCTGCTCTCAGGACCCCTGCCCATTGCTGCCACTTGGGGACCTGCAGTGTTTCTGCCACTGCAACTGCTGGGAATCCTACAGCATTTTTTACCCACTCTTTCATTGAACTACACCCCCAACCCTATTCATTTGTCAAATACACCATACAGTGGTGACAGCCAGCACACATTAAGAATGTATAACATGTCAGACTCTGGGATAAATGCTTTAGAACCAAGTATTCTGTGAATGCTTGTCAGCTTGCCACAAGTCAGTGAGGCATGTATGTATTTTGGGGGGAGAGGAGTTTAGAATAGAGTTCATGTAACCCAGGATGGCTTCAAACTCACTATGTCCCAAAGGCTGGCCTTCAACTCCTGATGCTCCTGCTTCTACTGCACAAGTACTGAAATTACAGCCTTAAGCCATTATGCCCAGTTCCATTTTAGAGGAAACAGAATACACAATTAGAAGTGGAACTGGTTCAAATCAGAGAGCATCCACCATGTTTCTTTTTTAAGTTGAGGCTGCAGGAAATACTCTATTTTCTGCTCAGCCTGCTCGCTCCTCTGTAAGCAAGAGCACTCTTAGTCACTGAGCCTTCTTTTTAGCCCCCTCCACCCAGACACAGGAAGACAATTATCACATGTACTCACTCATAGGTGATTTTTAAACATAAAGCAAAGAAAACCATCTTACAAAACCACAATCCCAGAGAACCTAGACAACAATATGGACACTAAGAGAGACTTACATAGATCTAATCTACATGGGAAATAGAAAGTATAAAAAGACAAGATCTCCTGAGTAAATTGGGAGCATGGGGACCTTGGGGTAGGGTTGAAGGAGGGAGGGAAGGGCCAGGGAGGGGAGCAGAGAAAAATGTAGAGCTCAATAAATATCATGGGGAAAAAAAAGTTGTTCACAGTTACTGTTCATGGCTTCTCTCTTGCTGTCTGGCTGAAGGAAGCCCGTTTGTGCAAATGCTCAATAAACACCTCTTGCTGATTGCATCGACTGGTCTGGTGTTTGGGTCCCTGGGGCGCTCTCCTGAGAAGATAGTACCCCAAGTCTGCGGTCTATCACACCACATGGTGGCTCACAGCTATCTCTAATGAGATCTGGTACCCTCTTTTGTCATGCGGGTAGAACACAGAATATAATAAATAAATAAATTTAAAGAAAAAAAGGAACCCATAGGGGTTGAGGGTGTAGCTTAGTGGAAAAGAACTTTGCCTAGCATGCATGAGACATGAGTTTTATTTGGAATAAAATAAATACACAAAGACTTCAAGTTTGGAAGTGAAATTCAGGGGCTTGCACATATTAGCAAACTCTTTACTAGACCCTCAGCTGCCTCTGATTATTTTTTTAAAATATGTTTTTTATTTGATTGTTGTTTGCTTATGTGTGTGAAGGTCAGAGGAGAACTTTCAGTGTTAATTCCCTTCTCCTACTATGTGCACTCCAGGAATCAAACTCAGGTCCTCAAGTTTGGTGGCAAAGCCGCCTTTGTCTGCTGAGTCACCTTGCTGACCCACCATGCTTATCGAATGTTAAGCCCTAGCTTTGCAGGCATTCTGCCACAGAACTGTACCTTAGCCCTGAACTCGTGCGGTGCAATAAAGAAACAGAAACAGCCCCTGCCTGGGTGAAAGAGGGAAAGGTTATTCCAAACTACCAAGGCTGTCTTTTGTGAAAGCAGAGAGAGGTGACAGAGGAATAAATCTTCAGGGTTGTGAGGGACTGGATACCTGAGGGAAAGGGAACCTGTGAGCTGACTTGTGGGAGAGGCTTGAAGTGAATAAGGAATTCTTGTGAGTAGGCACTAAGGCCTGGCAGCTAGCATGGACCACGGGCATATATTAATGCAAGAGCCATAATCTCTTTTGCTAGAGACAAGAAAAAAAATTACTCCTTTTAGAAACTGAGAAATAGCTTCCCAAGTCCCTGAGGAATGCTGACTTTTGTCCAGCCACCAGAATTTGGGAACTTGAGTGTCTTCGGGCCTGACAGTCTGCTCTGTGACTGGTTTCCTGCTCTCATCTAAACTCAATTTCTGAACAGCAATGCCATATTTTCATTTTGCATTAGACCCTGTAAATTATCTAGCTGATCCTAACGAGGCCTGTAGGCCGCAACATCTACACAGGGCCCTTTCTTGAGGGCTTGGCTTTCTTAGGATGGGATGGCTAGACTCCAATGGGGCAGTTTCAAGAGAGAAAGATACAGACAGAAGCAGTCCCCCCCTTTTATGACCTGATATAACTCCTTTTTATTGAGCATGACAACATCACTGCAGGAGCAAGGGGGGGCAGGAGACACTGTTAACAGTCTTTGGAAAATAAAGTTTGTCACTTCCAGTTAAGGGAAGGTCACTTCCCACTCACCTGAAGATGGAGTCCAGGGGTTCAGTTCTGCTATGTTGCAGGTGCTTGCGCCTTTGAGCCCTCCTGGGAAAGTGTCCAAGGCAGACTTGGGCACTGCACTTGACCTTTGTAGCTACTCACAGGTTTCCCTGCTTGAGGTGACTTTACCAGTACTCAGAGAATGGTCACTTGATATGGACCATAGGACAGGAGCCCGACCTGTTTTCTAGCCTAGTGGTCTGCAATCTGCTAGGGAGACAGAGACTCCTGACATTTGTTTCTCCTGCTGTCAGCTCGGCTTGACTGACACTGTGTCCTCTTTCATTTTTCTCTGGGGCATGTTGTCTTTCTCATTAACTCCCAGCGAGGTCCCTAGACGCCTGAGCTCTCCTAATTCTCCTGTAATCCTTTGGCAAGCCAAGAAGCTAATTAAATTGTGAGTTTGTGTGTTCATGTTCTCTAGCAATCATGGAGTCTCTCTTCTAATCTCTCCTGTCGCTCCCCCCTTTTCTTGCATAGTGCAAATTCATTTAGACACATCCACCATTTTATCCTTGATAGATTTTCTTCTCTCCTCTGTCCCCATCTCTTTGTTCTTTTGTCTCTTTTCAATGAACATGTGCAGCTCCCTCCCCCAGCTGCTGTCTGTGACTCCTCCATACTCTTGCTCACATCAGATTCTTGCTTTAATTGGGTCTCACCCCTGATCTCCCCAGCTCCACCTCCACTCACCAAGGCACCCTTGTCATTGTGTGGAAATGGCTTCCTTCACGGCATCTTCCCAGATGTCCCACCACAGATGGCCCACAGCACTCTGTGACTCTGTCCTGCACTGAGCTCTTCTTGTTCACACCTTATGGTCCCAGTAAAGCAATGGGTGGTGAGCCCTTCTGGGGGATGAACGACTCTTTCGCAGGGGCCACCTAAGACCACTGGAAAACACAGATGTTCACATTATGATTCAAAACAGTAAGTAGCAAGATTACAGTGGTGAAGTAACAATAAAAATAATTTTATGGTTAGGGGGTCACCACAACATGAGGAACTGTATTGAGGGTCACAGCAGTAGCAAGGCTGAGAACTCCTTGAGACAAGTTCTAGGGCTTGTTCATCTCAGCTTCTTCCTGGGTACTCATCTAGCAATGTATTCAGAACACTTCACTGTTAAAGTGACCACTGTCCTTCATGTCCATGTTCCAAGCAGGAAAGAAAAGGAGGAGGGCAAAAGGAGGGGACCTGGCAGCTGTCCCTTTAAGAGCACTTTCTGGGAGCCAGTACAATGGCTCCATAGGTGAGTGCTCTCTTCTTGCCATGAAGCCTGATGAGAACTTGAGTTTGAATCCACAAAATGGAAAGGGGAGGATCAACTCCTTCAAGTTCATTTATACCAGGTTATGCTCATGAGCACACGCACACGCACACACACACATCAAATGATATTTATTGCACTCTACATTTTTCTCTGCTCCCCTCCCTGCCTCTCCCCTCCCCTCTTCAACCCTCCCCCAAGGTCCCCATGCTCCCAATTTACTCAGGAGATCTTGTCTTTCTACTTCCCATGTGGATTAGATCTCTGTAAGTCTCTCTTAGTGTCCTCATTGTTGTCTAAGATCTCTGAGATTGTGGTTTGTAGGCTGGTTTTCTTTGCTTTATGTTTAAAAACCACCTATGAGTGAGTACATGTGATAATTGTCTTTCTGTGTCTGGGTTACCTCACTCAAAATAATGTTTTTTAGCTCCATCCATTTTCCTGCAAAATTCAAGCTGTCGTTATTTTTTCTGCTGTGTAGTACTCCATTGTGTAAATGTACCACATTTTTTTTATTCATTCTTTTCTTTTTTTAAGGATTTATTTATTTATTATGTATACAGCATTCTGCCTCCATGTATGCCCAAATGCCAGAAAAGGGAGCCAGATCTCATTACATTGCTCTTCAACTGGACCTTGGGAGTCCAGTGCTCTGATGTGGGTCTCTGTCTCTATCTCCATCCATCGCCGGACGAAGGTTCTATGGTAATATTCTAGATATCCATCAGTGTGACTATGGGACAAGGCCAGTTCAGGCACCCTCTTCTCTGCTGCCCGTGGAGCTAGCTGGGGACATCCCTGTGGACACCTGTGATCCCCTCTAGAGCCAAGTTTCTTGCCAATCCTAAAATGGCTCCCTTAATTAAGATATCTTCTTCCCTGCTCCTATCTCTGCCCTTCCTCCACCTCAACCCTCCCAGTCCCCCAAGGTCTCCCCAATCCTTCCCTTCTCCCTTCTCTCTCCCCCTCTCCCCTTCTCCCTACCCCACCACCACCCCCATGCTCCCAACTTTTGCCCGGCGATTTTGTCTGCTTCCAATTTCCAGGAGGATCTATATATGTTTTTCTTTAGGTTCACCTTATTATTTTGCTTCTTTAGGCTTGTGAACTATATTGCCAGCTTTTCTTATCTTAAATTATCCCAACTGCCTTTTGCCCTGGGCTTTTATCTTTCTCTATTTCTGTATATCTTACTTTTCTTACTCTGCGGCTGGCTGGGTGACTGGCCCCTGATGTCCTCTTCTCCTTGTTCTCTGGTTGCTCTTTTTTCTCTCTCCACCAAGATTTCTCCTTCTATTTATACTCTCTACCTGCCAGCCCCATCCTATCCTTGCTCCTGATCTCAGAATTGGCCATTCATCTCTTTATTAGGACCACCAGGCGTTTTAGACAGGCACAGTAATACAGCTTCCCAGAGTTAAACAAAAGTCACACACCTGAAAGAAATAATACACAACAGGAATCACATTCAGAAGGGATACCTTACTCCCCTGTTGAAGGGTCCAATGTCAAGGGACACAGCTGTCACAGCTCAGCTCCTGGTCTTGCCCAACTCTCCTGTGCATGCATTTGTGTGGCTCACTACACCTTTAGGCTATCAAACTTGTGCCCTCGCCACTGGCACGGAGGAGGAGGAGGCTGTGATGTGACAAAGGCTTGGCATTCTGTCACCCGTACCCAGCTCTCCATTCCCAGCACCGCCACTGTCGTGGACTTGCCAGGGTAGAGGTGTGGGAATTTAGAAATATTAGTAGAGAACACGGAGATGCGTGAGAAACAAAAGAACAGAAACCACAGAATAGTATCTAGAATAATATCAGGAGGGCATTCCAGTGAATACTGAAATCTGCCTGCACTTATTTTTCCTTACAGTTTTATACCCAATACAAATGGGGTGGGGGAGAACTAACAAAAGACTTTATGAACATGATACAAAGGACAACTCAATTAATTGCTTTAACACTCTGAGACATCACATCATCAGTACTCTGTTGTTTAGGCAGGGAAGCTGCCCTAGACCACCATCCTGAAGGCAGTCACTCCCCAGGTGACCTCATGGTTACAAAAGAAGGAGCAGAAGCACATTTGGGTATCCTGACCACCTGTCGGGATGGCATGGACCTACTGGTATGAGCCATCTCAATGTCAAAAGAACCAGGTAATTGCCTCCTGAGCTGGGATGTGCAACTACACTGTCAGGCACTCTGAGCTACCTCTGACTGGCAGACAAGGTGAAAATAGGCTCACATTTTTGGGCCTCCACACATCACTTCCGAGGCCTTAATGGGCAATGATTTGTACTCCAATAATGGGTCAGGTAAGTTTGGAGAGTTCCATTAGGAAAGCTCCTGAGGTCAAGGTACTATACAGAGGGTCTGTCAGTGTGAGAGGAGCAGATGCTGGACTCCTGCTACCTTACCTAGGTACAGCGCCAGGGGATGTCCATGCCACATACAGGAACCTTCTATCGCACTTCTCAACTCTTTTCCAGAAAAAAACAGTCCACTGCAAGGACCCTGTTCCTTCTTTGTCCTTCTCAGAGGACTGGTGTGCTAACTGTCTTTCCTTCAGCCTTGTTTGCACGCGGGAGCATTTTCTGACTGAGGAAGGAAAAGTGGGGCATTTTCATCTTTCTTTACTAAGGACATTGACCCATTTACCCTTCTCTTCCCTCAGACCTTCCCCAAGTCCACTCAGCCTGGACATCTGTCTCACACAAAACCTCACCCATTACTGTCCTTGCAGCCCAGTCCGTGTCTTGTTCGTGTCCTCTCTCCCCATACATACAAGCTGGAAAGCTGGTCTGTAGGATGCCCTGAGCCACCCCTAATGTGGCCTCTGCAGTGGCCTCGGTTTCCCCATCTGCTAACTTGGATAAAGGACGCCTGCTTTCTGCACCCTGAAGATAAAGCTCTGGGTCCCCCAGTGAGGAAGGGTCCCGCGCTCGGCGCAGGCTCGGTGCGGTGCCCCAGGCCCCCGCTGTTCGGCGCCCCTCCCTCGTCCTCCGCTCTCTCCTCCGCCTCCCCTGCTCCCCGCCCCTGCGCTTCTCGGCTTCAGCTTCTGCTGTCCTTCCATCGCTCACGCCTCCCTGTACCGGGGTGGCCACTCGCTGCCGCCCGAGACCCCGCCACCCCCGCAGGCCCGGCCAAGCCGCAGCGCAGGCGACCAGCGCGCGTCCCGGCGTCCTCGCGGAGCGGGATCACCGGCTCCGACCGAAGCCGACCCAGGTGAGGCAGCCCGGAGGAGGCGGGGGTGTAGGCTTCTCTTCTATGTGAGCGGGGGCGGCGGGAGAAGCGAGGGACCCGGTCCCTTTTCTTGGAAAGGAGGATCTGGGCGCTTTTTCATAAAAGAGGCTCAAGGGCTTTTACTCCGGAGGGAGGGGTGGAGGGCAGGTCTCACGGAAAAGGGGGACCCCTTTCTGGGATATTTTTCCCCCACGAGAAAAGATTAATTGGCTACTTCTGTAAAAGCGGGGCTCACCTTCTTAAAAGGATGCGGGACTTTCAAGGAAGCTAGAAGGGAGGGGGTTCTGGCGGGGCTTGAGAGCAGGGTTAACTGGGACACCAGGAGCAAGGTGCTGGGGCTTGTAGATGCCCTCAGCCTGACATCGCTGCACCTTCTCCATTGGTTCCAGGACTCTGGGTTTACCCAGCTCTCTGTCCCAGTTTTTCTCTTTGAAGGTGACTATTTTGAGCTTTACCTGGACAGAGCTTTGTGCAGCCATTTCCTTCGTTGGAGCTCCGACACCCACCTGACACCTTCCCACCCCCCTCTGACCTGCTGGGGAAATGGGTTGTCAAAGGGAGGAATCCAGGGTTCAGGGACATGTGCAGTAGAATATGAAAAGGGGGAAGGGTATTGAACACACAGGAAGACCCTTTGCCACTGATGGATCTACCAGACTTGGCAGGGAGGTGGCAAAAGACAGGGTGGGCAGGAGTTTCTAGAGCAGACTAGCTAGGAAGGCTGCAGGGCAGGGGGAGCACTCCCACCTTCCAGGAGACAAAATGACAGAGGGTCTTGCTTGCTTTTGTTTGCTTGCTTGCTATGCTTCCTCCTTCACTCAAGATTCCAGCACTCATTCCTTGTCTCTTCTGGTTTTGCAAAAGGGGTGAGAGGCAGGAAATGCATCGACTGGAGAGATGCCTTTGGGTAAGAGGGAAAGCTAATAGAGGAAAGCACCGAATATGAAATTAAAACACTCTGTTTAAAGCTTAGTGTTCCGTGGATGACCTTGAGCCAAAACCTGTACTCCTTGTTTAAACACCAGCTTTCTCATCCATAAGACGGGAGAGGGCTCATCTATAATGTCTAAAATAGCTTTGTAAAAAGGAATAGGCCGGGCGGTGGTGGCGCACGCCTTTAATCCCAGCACTCAGGAGGCAGAGGCAGGCGGATCTCTGTGAGTTCGAGACCAGCCTGGTCTACAGAGCTAGTTCCAGGACAGGCTCCAAAGTCACAGAGAAACCCTGTCTCGAAAAACCAAAAAAAAATAAAAATAAAAAATAAAAAAAATAAAAAGTAATAGATTAGACACTTGGCAGGTGTAGGTCTCACCACTCCTCCCTTTCTCACCAAGTAACCCATAGGACATCTCTGAGAATCAGAAAAGTACCCCCTGGAAGGAGGCCGTGCATTTACTCCAGCAGCCAGGCGAGTGGAGTGCAGCCCAGCTCCAGTCCTCAGCTGAGCAGGCTTCTCAGCAGCCCTGGCAGCTGCCAGAGAGGCCAGGCCACACGCGCTCCCTGGTTCTTCCCAGAAAAGCTCATGTCTCAGGCTGTCTCTAGCCTCTTTTCCTACTTGCCTCCACTTTGGAACCTTTGGGTGCTCAAGCTTCAAAACTTCTGCCCTACTTCAGAGCATGATGGAACCCCACCAACAGCAGACGCCAGGAACTGGGTAATGCCTCCACCAAGCATTTACTGAGACTCTAACGCCTTATCAGGTCACTTTTCCCAGGAGTAGGAACAGAAGTGTCTGGACACCTGGGTAGGTCTGTCCCTACACAGACCTTATTCACAATTGCTATCTGGGTATGTTACCACAAGCTTGTGTGAGGTCCTCCATCATGCTGTTAACCCAGATGAAGTCTTACTCAGAGAGTTAAAAAAAATTGCCTAAGGTGACTGGGGTGTGACTCAGTGTCAGAGCGCTGTGGCTTATCCCCCCAAGATCCAAGTGTCTGTCCACTCCATTCCACCAAATGAAGCTGATGACTTCACCATCCTGCCAAAACCCTGCCAGGATTCTATTTTGTTCTCCGTTTCCTCAGCAGCCGTGGGGCCCTCCTTCCCACAGGAGCCAGCCTCCAAGCATAGAGGCACAGAGGGAGTTATCATAACCCTTAAAGATTAAAGAACATGTTGACTATGTGTGTTTTGTTTGCATGTGTGTTTGTGTACCACATGTATGCCTGCTGTCAATGGAGGCCATCTCTCTGGTCCCTGTTACCTCATTCTGTTTTCGTAGGGAAGACACTAACCCAAAGCCTGGCCAGACCTTCTCAGTGCAGGAAGGACCCAAGGAGAGTCCAGAGATCCTGTGGGACCCTTGAGTAGGTCAGAGGTCAGAAAGGGGTTAGAGAGCGGCTCTCTCCATTCATTCCCACGTAAGATTTAAAACGTTGTCATGGTGGAAATTGATACAAAGAGCCAGTGTTTATTGTGAAGGGTAGGCTGAGAACCAGAGAAAAACCACAGGAAAATGCAGTGGAATGCAAGTGCTGGTTACTGGAAACTTAGACCTCCTTAACACCCAGAGAAGGAGGAGAGGCGAGGAGAGAGGACAGGGCTGTAGGCCTCATTAACCAGAACATGTCAACATGTCTGTGGCATGTGCACCAGGTCCTATTTGCAAAAGGATTCTCAAGCTTAAAAAAAAAAAGTTTGGAGAAGTCCTGGCCTAATCCAGTGATTCTGAATGTGAACTCTAGGTCAGCTAATCAGACTACTAAAGATGCTACTAGACTTGCAACAAGTATGGGTGCTATAAGCCCTCCAGCCGACAGACACTGAAGCACCCTAGGTGAGAAGTACTGGCCTAGTGAAGGGAAACAGAGCGAGTCATGGGTCAAGAGCGAGGCTAGGAAGAGAAATTACAGGTGGAGGCAGGCACTGTCCAGCCCTTCTCCCCTGCCCGGGTCTTCTCTCCCCTCCCAGGTGCTATGCTGCTGCTCCTGCTGGGTTTGCTAAGCCCGGCGGCCTGCTGGGCACTGGGCCCGGCCGGCCCTGGCTCCCCAGAGCTGCGGTCAGCGTTCTCTGCAGCTCGCACCACCCCGCTGGAGGGCACGTCGGAAATGGCGGTGACCTTCGACAAGGTGTACGTGAACATCGGGGGCGACTTCGATGCGGCCACCGGGCGGTTCCGCTGCCGCGTGCCCGGCGCCTACTTCTTTTCCTTCACGGCCGGCAAGGCCCCGCACAAGAGCCTGTCGGTGATGCTGGTGCGCAACCGCGACGAGGTGCAGGCGCTGGCTTTCGACGAGCAGCGGCGGCCGGGCGCGCGGCGCGCTGCCAGCCAGAGCGCCATGCTGCAGCTCGACTACGGCGACACGGTGTGGCTGCGGCTGCACGGCGCTCCGCAATACGCGCTGGGCGCTCCCGGCGCCACCTTCAGCGGCTACCTGGTGTACGCTGACGCCGACGCCGACGCCGACGCGCCTGCGCGCGGAGCTGCGCCCCCGGAGCCGCGCTCGGCCTTCTCAGCGGCGCGCACGCGCAGCCTGGTGGGCTCGGACGCTGGCCCCGGGCCGCGCCACCGGCCGCTGGCCTTCGACACCGAGCTGGTCAACATAGGTGGCGACTTCGACGCGGCGGCCGGCGTGTTCCGCTGCCGCCTGCCCGGCGCCTATTTCTTCTCCTTCACGCTGGGCAAGCTGCCGCGGAAGACCCTGTCGGTGAAGCTGATGAAGAACCGCGACGAGGTGCAGGCCATGATTTACGACGACGGCGCCTCGAGGCGCCGCGAGATGCAGAGCCAGAGCGTGATGTTGCCGCTGCGGCGCGGCGACGCCGTCTGGCTGCTCAGCCACGACCATGATGGCTATGGCGCCTACAGCAACCACGGCAAGTACATCACCTTCTCAGGCTTTCTGGTGTACCCCGACCTCGCTGCCGCCGGCCCGCCGGCCCTCAAGCCCCCCGAGCTCTGAGCCTCAGCTTGGAGGAACCCGGGAAGGCCGTGGGGTGTGCATGCCGAGCCGGGACCGCAGCCCGAACGCCCCACCGGCCCGAGCATAACAACCTGCTCAACGCGCCTGGACTCTGCCAATACAATGGGCCTGACTCCGTCAGCGCTTGGGCCCTGCCCTGTGTCTTGCTTGACTGTGATGCCTTTGCCTCCTCTTCTCCCCGGGAGGGACAGGACTACCCTGACTAGGACAACCCATAAGGCCTAGATGGGGATTCAGGCTTTGTGAGAATGACAACATTTGAAGCATATTCTCCTAAATTCAAGTAGGCCTCACCTTCATGTCTGTGTCTAGTGCATCCCTCCGTCTGATTTCTCACTGACCAATGGCATTCTTCTTCAGGCCCAAATTCTGCCTCTCTGTGACAGGGAACATCCTACTACTCTGGCCCAGTAGAAACACAGGGCTCGAGGAAACAGCATGTTCCTTCTTCCAGTAGGGCATGGGACTGAGATGAGGGCTGAGAACTGCCTGCCCTGCCTCCTGCCCTCTCAGAACCGGCTGAATGATTTGGTCAAAACATGTGTTAGAGTAAGTTGTCATAGATACAAAAATGAGCCGGGCTCTGGGAGGCCAGAACAGCTATGCAGAATACACATACCCTACACTGCCTGAACCAGTCTCTCTGTGAGGGTCTTCTCCCAGCTTTATTCCTTACTAATCTAAGGTGTTACGTGTGAGGCTTGAGATGAAACAAAAGAAAACTTTTTTTCTTTCCTCTCCCCAGAGGTAATGTTCCCCTACCTTTTCCCTTTGATCCTCCTGTAAGTTAGAGCCGTGCAAGACCAGTCTATGCTCCCAGTCCACACTTCAACCCTGACCTCTGGACACACACACGTAACCACTGTCTGCCAGTCTTGCCCTTTGCATTGTGCTTAGGCCTAAACCCAGGCCTTAGCTGGGTCTATGAAGTAAGATAGAATAGGAACGGTCAGGACCTAGGGTCCAAGCTAGGCTAGAGATCTCAATAGGAAGACCCAGGAACCCTCTGGAGTCCCTGCCAAGGGTAAGGAAAGGGTGATGAGAAGAGGCGATGCCAAGTGAAAGGGAAGGGTCAGGATCCCAATGAAGAGGGATGGCTCTGGGGACAGAAACCCTTGCACAGGTCCCAAAGTGTTTCCTGTGCCAAGAGGACAAAGACCTGGGCCCAGTGACCTCCCTCTTCAGCCTTACTAGCCCCGTGGAGCTGATAGACACACAATGGGCCTGTAAGGAGCAGATGCTAAGAAAAAAATAACAGTTTGAATTTTGCAGAAAAATGGATGGAGCTAGAAAACATTATTTTCAGTGAGGTAACCCAGACCCAGAAAGACAATTGTCACATGTACTCACTCATTGGTGGTTTTTAAACATAAAGCAAAGCCAGCCTACAAACCACAATCCCAGAGAACTTAGACAACAATACGGACACTAAGAGAGACTTACATAGATCTAATCTACATGGGAAGTAGAAAGTATAAAAAGACAAGATCTCCTGAGTAAATTGGGAGCATGGGGACCTTGGCGGAGGGTTGAAGAGGGGAGGGGAGAGGCAGGGAGGGGAGCAGAGAAAAATGTAGAGTGCAATAAATATCAATAAAAAATGTATTTAAAAAAAGAAGCAGATGCTAAGATGCTGGAGTTGCTGTAACTATGGCTTTAGCACCCTCCAAATCAGTGGGCACATGTTGCTGCAGGAGGAACCCGAGTCAATGGTCTGAATGTGTGGATCCTGGTTTCTCATCCTGGATGTACAGCTGTCCCATGATGTCCAGTTCCAGCCCAGCCCCCAGAACTACATGGGAAGCTATTTTAGGGGTGGGGCTGCCCTTGGGTGTCAGGTATGGGAGCAAGAGTGGGCAAGGAGTTGGGAAGACCCATGCTGGTTGCTCCCCACCACAGGCAGGTCTACCCTTAGTCCCCTTCCAAACTGTGAACTTAGGATGCCTGGACCCTGCAACTCTATGATCCAGGCTAACAATGACCTCAAGCATCACTTCTGGGCCCTCTGGCTCCTGCAGGCCACCTCCATGACAGTGCTGTCCATGGACAGTCCTGAGGCAGTAAAGAGGAATTGGACCCCTGCTGTCCATCACTCCACCTGGCCTCCCTATTCATGCACATCGATGCATGCTGATGGTCACCCTCCGAGCTTGGATCTTATCCAGTGCATACCAATCTGACTCCCCTCTTGGCAAAAGTTCAACATGACTACTATGGCTTGCACAACACCCTGGTATAGTCCCAGAACAACAGTAAGCCCTGAACCTGATCTCCATAGGGTTTCCACACCATCAGCCACTACCCAGGCCCACAGTTCCTCCTCTGCCATGTGAGGCTCAGAGCCACCCACCCTGAAGCCATTGGACCTACATGATTCTGGACTACTGACCCAAGGGAGACCAGTGACTACCACTGCACACAGCCATGTCCTCTAACTCTCTCCTTGCAGAAGCATTTTGCTCCTTCATCTGCCTGCCACAGCTCCAACTTCCCAAGACAGGATGCTACTTCATTCCTTGATGTGTCTTCAGTGCTGGGGGGGGCTCATCCACCTGGGGCTAAGTTCACCCCTTCAAGATGGGGACTCTTCAGTTTCGGCAGTAGCAGCATATTCTTGCCCAGATGGAGGGGCTGTTTAGTTAATAAGAGATCCAGCTTGACCCTCCAAGGGATACATCTCAAGCAGCCATGCTATCTTACTATCTGTTCTCACACTGAAAACATCTTGCTAGAGGCCAGCTGGGACACTTAATCCAACCTGAAACCCAGTCCAGCCTAGCCTCTAGGGTGCCAAAAGCATCAGCTCCTCGGCTGCCAAAAGCATCAGCTACAAGTCCAGTTTTCCAGCTACATAGCAGACAACAGAGCCAACAAACCAGCATTAGAGTAGCTGGGGGAGGCAGCATTGTCTTGGAAAGCAGATAGATGGACCTGTAGCTCCCAAGTGCTTTTACCACAGCTCTGATAACTCTACCGACTAGTTCTAGTCCAGCAACTTGGTAGATTCCTATAGCTTAAGAATAAATAGCTCCTACACTTGGTTCATAGCACCCTGTGGATGGTGTGAGAGTAAATAGCTCTTCCATCTTACACCTGTCAGAATGGCCAAGATCAAAAACACTGATGACAACTTATGCTGGAGAGGTTGTGGGGAAAAGGGAACACTTCTGCATTACTTGTGGGAATGCAAGCTGGTACAACCCCTTTGGATGTCAGTGTGGCGATTTCTCAGAAAATTAGGAAACAACCTTCCTCAAAACCCAGTAATACCACTTTTGGGTATATATCCAAAGATGCTCAATCGTGCCACAAGGACATGTGCTCAACTATATTCATAGCATCTTTGTTTGTCATAGCCAGAACCTGGGAACAACCTAAATGCCCCTCGACCAAAGAATGAATAAGGAAAATGTGGTACATTTACACAATGGAGTACTACACAGCAGAAAAAAAATAACAGCTTGAATTTTGCAGGAAAATGGATGGAACTAGAAAACATTATTTTGAGTGAAGTAACCCAGACACAGAAGGACAATTATCACATGTACTCACTCATAGGTGGTTTTTAAACATAAGGCAAAGAAAACCAGCTTACAGACCACAATCCCAGAGAATTTAGTGAGGACACTAAGAGAGACTTACATAGATCTAATCTACATGGGAAGTAGAAAGTATAAAAAGACAAGATCTCGGGGCTGGAGAGATGGCTCAGTGGTTAAGAGCACTGCCTGCTCTTCCAAAGGTCCTGAGTTCAATTCCCAGCAACCACATGGTGGCTCACAGCCATCTGTAATGAGGTCTGGTGCCTTCTTCTGGCCTGCAGACATACACACAGACAGAATATTGTATACATAATAAATAAATAAATATTTAAAAAAATAAATAAATAAAAGGCATGAAAAAAAAAAAAAAAAGACAAGATCTCCTGAGTAAATTGGGAGCATGGGGACCTTTGGGGAGGGTTGAAGGGGGGAGGGGAGAGGCAGGGAGGGGAGCAGAGAAAATGTAGAGCTCACTAAATATCAATAAAAAAAGAGTAAATAGCTCCTGCACTCGGCTCATAGTGCCCTGTGGATGTTTGGATGGATGACAGTAGATGGAGGTTCTCCTGGCCCCACCCAGACCCCTGGGTCTATCAGCTGCTCCCACACAGTCTAAGATAAGGACTTTCTTCCGTAGTTTCAAGGCCCTCAGTTGTCACTAAAGACCATGCCACACCTATTCTAAACCCTAAGGACTGTGAAAACTGAATTACAGCTCCAGAGCCCTCTAGAAACACATGAAGGCCTACAGATCACAGTGTCTACTACTGTAGCATACAGCTCCATTAAATAGACCAATTTGGAGGGAACACCTCCAACCCCTGCACCCCTCTCCTGAGTCAATGCCATTTCTACCCATTAAAGATCATGAGGGGTTGAGGAGTAAGTAGCTCAGCAGAAAGAGCATTTGCTGTCAAGCTTGATGACCTGAGTTTACTTCCCAGAACTCAATGGTGGGAGAACCACTGCTGCCAATCATCCTCTGACCTTCACATATGCTGCCACCCCACTAAATAAATGTTTTACAACATTCACAGGCAGTGGTGGTGGCGCACTCCTTTAATCCTGGCACTTAGGAGGCAGAGGCAAGCAGATCTGAGTTCAAAGCCAGCCTGGGCTACACAGAGAAACCCTGTCTCAAAAAGGCAGCCAATGAATGTCCTAGGAGTTTATTTACACAGACAACCATAGACAAGGCATTCTTCTGGGATCCACATGCTTTTCACGCTACTTGGCTTCAGGCTTCTTGTCTCCAGCTTCAAGCTTGAGACTCTCAGGGGGCTGACGATAGGCAGGGAAAGCCTCCCAGGGACTGTTCAGGTCAAACTTGCGGAATTCTTGTGCTAACTCCACTGGTTCAGCTACTACCCGCTTCACTTCATCGTCATAACGTAGCTGTAGGAGCAAAAGTTAGAACTAATGACTAAGGAGCCATTCTTATGTCCATGGATGACTCCTCTCGTCCCCTTCCCTCGCCCCTTGACTTCTGTTCAGTACTCATTACAGCTGTAAGTCACATCCATGCATATTACCCATGTGGTCACAGTGCAGTCAATGAATGTGTGGGATTTCACAATGGCCTTACTTTTTACTGCTGCCAGCATTGTTGGCTCCCCTGCCACATCACATCTTAAGCTCGGAACTATCTGCTAGCAGCCTTACTGCTCTCCCAAACACACACTTTAAAAGGTAATAGCGATAGGCAGTGGTGGCGCACACCTTTAATCCCAGCACTCGGGAGGCAGAGGCAGATGGATCTCTGTGAATTCAAGGCCAGCTTGGCCTATAAGAACTAGTTCCAGGACAGGCTCCAAAGCTACAGAGAAACCCTGCCTTGAAAAATCAAAACAAAACAAAAAGGTAATAGCAAGTACTGGTCAGATTAGGAAGAGTCAGTGGCTGAAAAAGTAAATTTGGGCTGGGTGGTGTGGTAGCAACCCCCTTTAGTCCAGCACTCAAGAAGTGAGGCCGGAGAATCTCTGTTGAGTTCGAGGCCAGCCTGGTCTACAGAGTGAGTTCCAGGACAGACAAGGCCACAGAGAGAAACCCTGTCTCAAAAAACAACTAAACAACAAACACACAAAAACCATGTGAATACTTTAACGATGTGAGGCGGGCTGGCATGGATCCCAGCAATGGAGGCAAAGGCAAGTGGGTTTGTTAGTTTAAGGCCAGCCTATTCTACAAAGCAAGTTCCAAGCCAGCCAGGACTATATGGTAAGACATCATCCAAAAACATTAAAAAAAAAAGAAAATAACAAAAGAAGAATCAGTGTTGGAATGTCATGCATCTCTCAGCATTTCTAAGTTACCTCACTACAAAATTCATGTGTGTTGCCAGGCAGTGGTACGCACGCCTTTAATCCCAGCACTTGGGAGGCAGAGGCAGGCGGATCTCAGTGAGTTCGAGGAACTAACAGAGTTAGTTCCAGGACAGGCCCCAAAGCTACAGAGAGAAACCCTGTCTCGAAAAACCAAAAAAAAAAAAAAAAAAAAAAAATTTATGTGTGCTAATAAATAACCTGCCTGAAATTATGATCCCTCCTCAGTGGCCATCCTTTCTTTTCATGTGTGTACAATGTATATACATGTTCACTTGAATATGTGCATATTTGGAGATCAGGGGTCAACATCAAGTATCTTTCTTGGTCATTTCCACATTATTAATGTGAATGCTTCATGTTTGTACAATGTGTGTTACATGTGCTGATATTTGTGGCTGGCCAGCACATGAACTTCCTGGGATTCTCCTGTCTCTACTGCCCACCTCGCTGCAGGAACACTTGGGATTACATATGTGAGTTACTATGCCTTACTTTACCTGGGTTTTGGGGATTAAAACTGATGTCTTCTTTTAAGTGCATGACCCATTGAGCCATTCCTCTTGGCCTTATACTTACTTTTTTTTTCTTTTTAAGAAAGGGCCTCTCAGGCTGGAGAGATGGTTCAGAGATTAAGAGTACTGGCTGCGCCAGGCGGTGGTGGCACACGCCTTTAATCCCAGCACTCGGGAGGCAGAGGCAGGCGGATCTCTGTGAGTTCAAGGCCAGCCTGGTCTACAAAAGCTAGTTCTAGGACAGGCTCCATAGCTACAGAGAAACCCTGTCTCGAAAAAACAAACAACAACAACAAAAAAAAAGAGCACTGGCTGCTCTTCCAGAGGTCGTGAGTTCAATTCCCAGGACCCACATGGTGGCTCACAACCATCTATAATGAGATCTGGTGCCCTCTTCTGGCCTGCAAGCATACATGCAGGCAGAACACTGTATACTTAATAGCCGGTGGTGGCGCACGCCTTTAATCCCAGCACTTGGGAGGCAGAGGCAGGCAGATCTCTGTGAGTTCAAGACCAGCCTGGTCTACAGAGTTCCAGGACAGGCTCCAAAGCCACAGAGAGGCCCTGTCTCAAAAAACCAAAAAACAAAAATAAAGTAAAATAAAAAAGAAAGGGCCTCTCACTAAGCATAGAGCTCAATGACTAGACTAGGCTGGCTGACTAATAAACTCCAGGTTACACATACATGCTGTTATTATTTCTGGTTTTTGAGGTCAGGGTTTCTCTATGTAGCCCTGGCTGTCCTGAAACTCATTCTGTAAACCAGGTTGGTCTTCATCTGAGAGATTTGCTTGCTTCTGCCTCTTAGTGCTGGAATTAAAGGCTAGTCTGGAACTCGAGAAATCTGCCTGCCTCAGCCTCCTGATCCTGGGATTAAAGGCATGTATCACCACCATGACTGGTTTATATCCATCCTTTTACATGGATGTTAGTGATCCAAATTCAGGTCCTCACGCTTGTGCAGAAAGCACTTTACTGACTACTGAGCTATCTTCCAGTTCCCTACCCATTTAATAGGCTCTTGCCATGCCCAAGCTGGCCTTAATACAATCCTCCTGCCTCAGCTTCCCTAGTATTGAAATTATAAGAATATACTAGTATATACCAGACCCTCAGTAGCTTTTTTTTTTCTTCTGAGACAGGGTTTCTTTTTGTTGCCATGGCTGTCCCAACTCCCTCTTATAGACATCGCTGGCTGTGAACTCACAAGTGCTGGAATTAAAAACATGGACCACCACCACCAGACTGTGGTGTGCTTGAGGGCTGAAAATGTAATGTCTTCACTGCCAAATCCCTTTAGTGACAATTCTTTACTTATAGAGGTTAGGGACAGAACCTATCTTTAAGGTTGCCTTGATCAGTAAAACTTTGTTTGCAGATGTTCCCCAATCCCCCAAGAAAACCACCAAATAGGGCTGGAGAGATGGCTCAGTGGTTAAGAGCATTGCCTGCTCTCCCAAAGGTCCTGAGTTCAATTCCCAGCAACCACATGGTGGCTCACAACCATCTGTAATGAGGTCTGGTGCCCTCTTCTGGCCTGCAGACATACAGACAGACAGAATATTGTATACATAATAAATAAATACAAAGAAAAAAAAAAGAAAACCACCAAATAAATAAAACCTTTGTTGTTTTCCTTTAAAAAAATGCAAGCCAGGCGGTGGTGGCACAGCCTTTAATCCTAGCACTCGGGAGGCTTAGGCAGGCAGATTTCTGTGAGTTCAAGGATAGCCTGGTCTACAGAGTTGTTTAGGATAGACAGGCCTGAGGATAGAGACAGGACAGAGAAATCCGTGTCTCAAACAAAAAACAAAACAAAAACAAACAAAAAAAAAAACAAAAAAGGGGCTGGAGATATTGTCTAGCCATTAAGAGCACTGGCTGTTCTTCCAGAAAACCCAGGTTTGATTCCTAGCACTGGCAGGGTGGATTATAACCACCTGTAACTCCAGTTTCAGGGGATCTGGCATATCCTCTTCTGGCTTCCACAGGGACCAGGCACATATATACATATACACAGACAAAACATTCATCCTCATAAATATAATTTTTTTTTTTAAAGAAAGGGGTTCTCTTGGGGCTGGAGAGATGGCTCAGCGGTTAAGAGCACTGACTGCTCTTCCAGAGGTCCTGAGTTCAATTCCCAGCCACCACAAGGTGGCTCACAGCCATCTGTAATGAGATCTGGTGTCCTCTTCTGGCATGCAAGCATACATGGAAGGAATGTTGTATACATAATAAATAAATAAATTATTAAAAAAAAAAAGAAAAAGAAAGGGGTTCTCTGTGTAGCCCTGACTGTCCTGGAACTTACTCTGTAGACCAGGGTGTCCTAGAACTCACAGAGATCCCCCTGCCTCTGCCTCCCATGTGCTGGGATTAAAGGTGTGTGCCACCACCGCCCGGCCATAAAAATAAATCTTAAAAAATAAAATACTGGGGGCAGGAGAGATGGCTCAGTAGTTAAGAGCACTGTCTGGACTTCCAGAGGTCCTGAGTTCAATTCCCAGCAACCACATGGTGACTCACAACCATCTTTAGTGAAATGTAGTGCCCTCTTCTGGTGTGCAGTACAGAACACTGTATACACAATAAATAAATCTTTCTAAAAAAAAATAAAATAAAATACCACTGGGTAGTGGTAGCGTATGTCTTTAATCCAGTGCTGTGATTTTAAGGTCAGCCCGATCTCCAGGGCAGCCAGGGTGGTTACACAGAGAAACGTTGTCTCAGAAAGAAAGGAAAAAATCATTACGATAACAGCTAGCTTTAACTAGCACTTACAATATATAAGGCTTTATATGTCACTTAATGCCACCACCTATTTAAATTCTTATTTTTCCATTATGCAGATGAGAAAACTGCCTCATGGAGAAATCACGTCTGCCTCACATCACAGAATAAACTAGGGCTGCAGTACAGGCTCTAAACCATCGTGATCTACGATCACACTCCCATCTGCTCCATGACTGCTACCCCAGCTTTAAGGTTTCTACCTCAACATAGCCAGAGAGGGGAAAGTCCTTCCGGAAAGGATGTCCCTCGAAGCCATAGTCTGTCAGGATTCTTCTTAGATCAGGATGGTTAACAAAGAAAACTCCAAACATGTCCCAGACCTAGAAAACAACAGGTCTCTGGCAATCTGTTCATCAGGGCCAACCGCGGAGGAGCTGCGCTGCACCACACCCCATAATTACAAACAACTGCTGTGCTTCTAGCCCAGAGGCAGGGCCCACTGCAGCCAATAACTCACCTCCCTCTCATACCAGTTGGCTGCCTTGTGCACAGAGACTATGGACTCAATGGGTGTCAGCTCATCCGCATAGGTCTTCACACGGATCCGAGAGTTGAAGCGCAGAGACAGCAGGTTGTAGACAACCTAGGGAGAGAAATACTAGAGGAACAAGGTAGCTATAGGATGAGGTCTGGGTGAGAGCATCAGTCTTTATTGTTTGTTTAGTTTTGATTTTTCAAATAGGTTTCTTGTGTAGCCCTGGCTGTCCTGCAACTCACTTTGTAATCTAGCCTGGCCTAGAACTCAGAAAGATCCACCTGCCTCTGCCTCCCAAATGCTAGGATTAAAGGTGTGCCTCTCCTATTTTAATATTGTATGATCTTATAACTTTACTAGCTAAGAGAAAAAAGACCAAGGCCAGTCACAAAAGATCCTCTTGAACCATATAACCAAATCCCCAGCTGTGGATATAGCTCAATGGTAGAGTGCTTGACTAGCAAGTATAAGCCTGTAGGTTCAATGCCCCCCCCCGCCATACACACACACACGTGTATAACATTTATATGTATTTTTTCTTTTTTTGAGACAGGGTCTGGCTGTCCTGTAACTTGTTGTATTACTAGGCTGGCTTCAAACTCACAGGGATCTGCCTGCCTCTGCCTCCCGAGTGCTGTGTGCATGTGCCACCACATCCAGCATAAACTTAATTTTTAAAAAATCAAGCAGAACTGGGCATTGGTGGTGCACTCAGAAGGCAGAGGCAGACAGGTCTCTGTGCGTTCAAGGCCAACCTGGTCTCAGCCTACAGAGAGAGGACTGGTTCCATAGCTACAAAAGAAAAGGAAGGAAGGAAGGAAGGAAGGAAGGAAGGAAGGAAGGAAGGAAGGAAGGAAGGAAAGAAGGAAGGAAAAAACCAAATCAAGCAGAGCCAAGCATAGTGACTATTTAGTGAGCAGATATATAAAGATCATCTAAGCTGAAAAGTTCCCAGGCCAACATAGTTAGACCCTGTCTCAAAACAACAGAAAAAAAGTTAAAATAAAAGAAGGAAGGAAGCCAACAAAAACAGACAAAAATTCTGCCATGATCTGTGTGACTCAGCCTGACGCTGAAACTAAGGAGGCTTTGGTGACCAAAGAACCTGTCACTCAGGAAATCATCTATGTGTTTTCTTACCTTTAGCTCCCAAACCTCTCCTTCTGTTTTTTAGTTAGCATCTCATCTCATATTGCCCTAGTTTTCCTTGAACTCCCTGTGCAGCTGTAGATGGCCTTGAACTCGTGATCCTCCCACCCTCACTTCCCCAAGTGCTAGGACTCGAGGTCTACCGTATGCGTAGTTTTATGCAATGCTGGGGAGCAAACTGAGTCATTGTGCACACTTGGAAAGTACCAACTGAGCTATATATCCTGACCCCAGACCTAACATTTAACTGACCTCAAAACGGTTCTGCCGAGTTGGGACATCTACTGCTGTCATGTCAGCCAAAGATTTGAATTGTGCATTGGTGTGATCCCTGAGGAAAGTCAGCACTGGGATGACTCCATCAGGATGGATACAGATTTCTAACTCATCAAAGCAGGTCACCTGTAGACACAGGAAGGTGGTGTAGAGAGAAGAAACAGTTACTAAGGAAGTCGCTAACTTCCACAGGAGTCACTTGTTTTAAGGCAGTGGTTTTCAACTTTTTTTTTTTTGAGTTTGAGATAGGATTTTGTTGTGTATCCTTGGTTGTCCTAGAAGATTTTCAACCTTCTTAATGCTGAGAGACCCTTTAATACAGCTCCTCATGTTGTGGTGACCCCCAACCATAAATTTATTTTCATTGCTACTTCATCACTGTAATATTTGCTACTGTTATGAATCATAATGTAAATATCTGTGTTTTCTGAGGGTCTTGGGCAGAACCTCCCCCCCAGGGGGGGTGTCCACAACCCACAGGTTGAGAACCACTAGTTTAAGGTGAAGAAATAAACGATGGGGTGGATTCTTGACCCAGACCCAAGGACAGTGAGTATTACCTGAACTTGTTGGACATACTTGGGTAGGATCTCAGCCACATACTCTCCAAATGCTGAGAGCTGCTTGTGGGCCACATCAGTCCGTGCTCTGACAGTGGCTGGAGAAAAAAAAGTATAAAAGGAAAAGGTAGCAACCAGTCCTGCCTCAAGTCTCTTGAACTTAAAAAAAAGTATTTACTTTTGTTTTGGTGTTTTGCCTGCATATATATCTATGCACATGAGTGCCTGTTGTTCAAAGAGGACAGAAGAATGTCAGAACCCCTGAGACTAGAGTTATAAATGGTTGTGAACTGACATGTTGGTGCTGGGAATTAAATTCGGGTCCTCTGGATGAGCAGCCAGTGCTCTTAAATGCTGGGCCATGCCCTCCCAGAAGAATCTTAAAGGCACAAGTGCAAAGTACCTTCCAGGAATTAGGAAGTGATCAAAATTTAGGAGAGCCTGGTGGTGGCAGCACCCACCTTCAATCCAAGCACTCGGGAGGCAGAGGCAGGTGGATCTCTGTGAGTTTGAGGCTGGCCTGGTCTACAAAAGCTAGTTCCAGGACCACTTAGGGGGAAACCCCACTTGTCTTTCACAGCACACAGAGGCTCTTTTTATGTAGCTGGGGTCTTCCTTTCTACACTGTTTCACAGCCGTTCCTCATATCTCTTGTACTTGACAAAAAGCAACAGTGTCCACCCTTCTGTCAGACTTAGAGCTCTTTAAGGATGGGATCCAGACTTCTGTTTCTCTTTCTCTCCTTGGCACCTGCTTATACCAAGTTCTTAATCAAAGAATTTCAGAGCTAAAGAACCCAGAAAGATTTTCACATTGCCCACACACTGCTCCCAGTTCCTTTGTGTATCTACAAGAAAATCGATGTCCAGAAATGGAAGAAAGCCAGGCTTTCAATTTCCCAACGTGATTCTGTTGACTGAACATAAAATCACATGATCACTAAATTACTTGAGCACAAACACATCACAGGCAAAGAATTAATGATTAAGTATTTTCCAAAGACTTGTTTTGTCATTCACTAGATCTGTGACTGAAAAATTTAATTATCTGGACTGATCTATAGTATGGACAGTAAAATACTATACATCTCACGAGGCTGTTATGAAGTCCAAAGGAAACGATTCACTATAAGGCTCAAAGCCTTAAGGTGCCCACTAAGTACCAGGTTGATGTGAGCTACTATTATTTATGGACTTCGGGTCGGGTCTCAAAAATTTTGTTACCTGCCCTCAAAGAGCTGACAATTTAATCGGAGAAAAAGAGTCATGAAAACGGGCAAAGGACAATCAAGATCAGAAGGAAACAAGTATCTAGGGCACAGGAAGTGCTCAATTCTAACAGCAAGGTGGAGACCATAGCAATCTCCAAGGACAAGCAGAGATTTCCGAGGAAGGAAAGCTTTCCAGAGCAAGGACAAATATTCAACAGAACGATGAGAACCCTTGCTACCGTTGGTGAGACAAGCGCTGTCCGCACATACTCACGGCGCGTATCAGACGCCGCGCTCTCCCTCCTCACCCGCTGCAACAGCACTGAGGGTCGCTCAGTCCCTGCACAGAGACATAAAAGGCAAAAAGGCGCAGGTGAGACCCGAGAGGTCTCCGTGTTAGGCGCGCCTCTGCCGCTGTCTCAGTTGTCCCCCTTGCTCACCCCTGGCTACGGAAGCGACCCCTCCGAGCCCACGCCACCAGACCCTGGCTGCGGCAGCCGCCATATTCCTACGATGCAGACAAAATAAGACCAAGGAGAACACACAGGCCACGGAGCACCAAGGGCACGGACCGGAAGTGGAAATGTGCACTGAATCTTCTTCCGGGCAGACGCGGGGCGGGAAGCAGAGGTTCCGGATCTGGGCACTGGCATGAAAGGAGGTAACGCAGGTAAGAAAGACCCGCAGGTGGGGAAACCGTGAGGTGTACGTGGCTCTAGCTCGGTACAGCGGAGGCCGAAGAGAAGCAGCAGCAAAGAATCGGACGGGTGAGAGAAAGGTAAAGGGTGGGCATTCTGGGTTCTAAGTTCCACGCCGCTTCCCCGCTCCCGAGCTTTTGATAAGTGGGTGGGGGGGAGACGACGGTTTCCTTGGAGACCGTTTCCTAGGCGACTCTAGGTGGCGCGGTCGATTGCACAGGGTTATGAACTTACTTGTGCCCCCGGCCGGGGACGGCTGGGCTCTCTGGAGCTTATTTAGGAACTCACTGGGGCGAGTGGGTAAGTAGGGAACGGCAGCTCAGAAAAGAGTAAAGATGGAAGTAATGGATGTCCAAGCCCAGGCCTCATATCGGAGGGTCTGCAGTCTTATGTCCACGCAAGGAGAGAATCTAACCACCAGAACTCTGGGTGTCTTGCTTTATTACCTCCTCCTCCCTCCTTTTTTTGCTTAATCATGCTTCCCCTGAGTCTCACTAGTTATATATCCAAACTATTTGGTTAGTAAATCTTTTAAAATAGGCTTCCTCCTCTTCTCTTTCACCAATTGACCAAAGTCCCAAGTGTTTTGCACATCATTATCAGGAATATCTGATTTTCCATCAAGGAAAAACAGTAGAGATAGAACTTTAATCGATTTCATTGGAGGAGCGGCCCCACTGCAGGAAAAATGGGTGAAGGAATGTTCACCATGTTGGCAGTGCCAGGAATAAGGCCAGCCTAGCACCCACCTTGCTCCTGTTTCCCCTTTCTCCTGTCTTGAGTTAAACAGTTGAGTTCATGGACAATGTCTGTGGATTACTCAGATACTTAGGGCAGTATTGCTTTGCAGATAGTTGGCTGCCATGGAGTCGCCAGAGGAGCCTGGAGCATCCATGGATGAAAACTACTTTGTGAACTATACTTTCAAAGACCGATCTCACTCAGGCCGAGTGGCTCAGGGAATTATGAAACTGTGTCTAGAGGAGGAGCTCTTTGCTGATGTCACCATTTCAGTGGAAGGCCGAGAGTTTCAGCTCCACCGGCTGGTCCTGTCAGCTCAGAGCTGCTTCTTCCGATCCATGTTCACTTCTAACCTGAAGGAGGCTCACAACCGGGTGATTGTGCTACAAGATGTCAGTGAATCTGTTTTCCAGCTCCTGGTTGATTATATATACCACGGGACTGTGAAACTTCAAGCTGATGAGCTGCAGGAAATTTATGAGGTGTCAGACATGTATCAGCTGACATCTCTCTTTGAGGAATGTTCTCGGTTTTTGGCACGCACAGTACAAGTGGGAAACTGCCTTCAGGTGATGTGGCTTGCAGACAGGCACAGTGATCCTGAGCTCTACACTGCTGCCAAGCACTGTGCCAAGACCCACCTTGCCCAGCTGCAGAGCACAGAGGAGTTTCTCCACTTGCCTCACCATTTGCTCGCTGATATCATATCAGGTAAGTTCATGCAGAGGCTCATACCCAGCTATGCAAGAGGGATTTTCAGTGGGTAGGCTGGCTCAGAACTCCCAAGTTTATGTGACTAACTGTTGATAGTTTACATTATCATTTCTGGTAGAGATTTAGATTGAGGTCAAGGTTCAGTTTTGAGAATAAGTATAGCTGTTGTCAGAGTGCCTTATAGAAGTAGCTAAAGAATAAAAAGCTGTATCATTTCCCACAAAAGGAAGTAAGGGTGCCTGATGTTTTCATCTGCCTTGTACCTGAAGGCCTACAGGACTGTTTACCAAAACAAACTGATGGAGATGATGATGAATCAAGATATCTAAGTAGGAAACATTTGGGTTCTACCCCTGCCAGTGAAGTGTAGGCTATACTCTAGATACGTGCTTCATAGCCTGGTGGTGACTTCTGTGGCATATGGGAGCATATTATGTCATCTACTTTTCTTTTAAAAAGCAAGGCAGGGCTAGTGGTAACCCATTCATAGAGCACTTCCCTGGTGAACTTGAGTCCCTAGGTTTGATCACAGCACTGCAAAATGTTAGTGGTGGGCCAATTTCAAGTTAATTTCATATATATGTAATTGGATACATCCATAAAAATGCATATAATGGTGGTCTAATAAAGTGGCTCAAGTCTTTTAATTTCTTATTTTTTTTTTTTTGAGACAGGATCTATTTACATAGCCATAGCTGTCCTTTAACTCGCCTTGTAGACTAGTCTGGCCTTGAACTCAGAGATCTCTCTGCCTCCACTTCCCAAGTGCTAAGATTTGTTGTGGGACTTCATTCAGCCAATAGCCTTTTAGATAGCAGTCCATTAGTGTGTGGTCTGAGGTACTATAAGCACAGGCAGGAAGCGTGCTCAGTCCTCTTTTTCCTTTCGCTGGATGGCTGGGTTCAGGATCAGGAACCTTTCCCTGAGTCTCAGGGAGAGAAAGGAACATGCATGTGCAAACTGAGCACAGTTGGTGTCCAGACTGGTGAGGGACCTTTCCTTAGGGGGGCCGTGGGGCCACCAGGTCCCTTGGATTCTATGTCTTCTCTGCTCACTCCCACTCCAGGGCTCAACAAAACAAATGGGGGGGGGGTGTGGGAGGATGCCTATTGTGTCAGTAGGGAATGTGAGTCCACCAGGTGGATTAACTGGTCCCAACACACACACACACCTCGTCACTGTTCAGCGGGCAGGGGACATGAGAGCAGTGGGTAGCAGCCAAGTCGCCTGTGGACCCTGCTACGATAAGGAACAGTTCCCCAGTCACCCCTGGGCGACTGCTGGAGGCCGCTGTACCCTACTAGTCCTCAGTCTTACCGAGGTGCCCATGAGGTTTGGGGTTTACAGCTCTACCATAGCGGCCATGATCTGGGATTGACTTTCACCATCTACAGAATCCAATCACCCCTCAGAGCTGTGATAAGCCCCAACCAGGTTATTAATTCCCCTGCACCTGCATCCAAGCCAAGCACCCCACGCCCGACCACTGCACAGCCCCCGGAGACCCAGCTCAGCTCATCCGCCCTTGCAGTGACCCTGGACCCCCAGGCTAACTCACTCTAGACAGAAGACCCACTCCTAACACTTCTTGACCACTCATTCCTAGTCCTGAATACCACCAAACCTGATCTGACTGTCAGTTGCTGGCTTTGCTCTGATACTGCTCCCCTCCCCACTTTTATGAGGGGATTGCCCTCATTGGGACCTATGTTGGGGAATATTATTTTCGGGTGTGTGATTTTTGTTATGCTGCATTTGTTTAACTCTGTGAAGCTGTGTTACTGTGCCTGTCTAAAACACCTGATGGTCCTAATGAAGAGCTGAACAGCCAATAGCAAAGTAGAAGCAAGGATAGGCAGGGCTGGCAGGCAGAGAATATAAATACAAGGAGAACCGAGGAGAGGAAGATATCAGGGACCAGCCATGGAGAAAGAAATAAAGTATACAGAAATAGATAACAGCCCAGAGGCAAAAGGTAGTTGGGATAATTTAGGTTAAGAAACGCTGGCAAGAAACAAGCCAAGCTAAGGCCAGGCATTCATAACTAAGAATAAGCCTCTGTGTCTGATTTAAGTGGGAGCTGTGTGGAGGGCCTTCCAAAGAGTCCAAAGAGCTTAACATCATACAATAAGGATTAAAGGCATGGATGACTACTGCTGGCTGTGGTTCCTCGAGAGCCCATTAAGATTGTTATTGGTGAGGCTGGATGGATGGCTCAGCAGTTAAGAGTACTTGTTGCCCTTGCACTTATTACTCTTTTAGAGGATCAGGGTTCAATTCTCAGAATCCACATGGTTGCTTACAACTATCAGTAACTCTAGTTCCAGGGCATCTGATGCCATCTTTTGATGGTCATGGACACCAAACCTGCATGTGGTGCACAGAACATGTGCAGACAAAGCATTCATACATGTAAAAAAAATAATATTTTTGTTTTTTTCGAGACCCTGGACATGAGCTGGACAGATGGCTCAGTAGTTAAGAGCACTGGCTGCTCTTCTGGAGAACCCATGTTCAATTCCCAGCACCACGTGGCAGCTCATAACTGTCTGTGACTCCAGTTCTAGGGCTTCTGATACCGTAACACACACACACAAACAAAACACCAATGCACATAAAATAAAATTATAAAAAAATGAAACCCAGTAATATTGTCATTGACCATGCTTTTCCTTTGGCTTTCACAGATGGGGTTCCATGCTCCCAGAACCCAACAGAGGCAATAGAAGCCTGGATCAATTTCAATAAAGAAGAAAGAGAGGCTTTTGCAGAGTCACTCAGGAGTAGCTTGAAGGTAAGGTGCATTTCTTAAGGATTGGGGGTGCCATAATTTCTTTGCAGTCCAGCTCTTGGTGGCCTTTTTTATCTTTCTTCTTTTTGGCAGGGGGGAATGTGTATCTCTTGGTGTATGTGCGGGGGTCAGAGGACAATTTAAAGAAGTCAGTTCTCTCCTTCCACTACATAGGTCACAAGGATCAAACTCAGATCCTCATGCTTGTACAGCAAGTGCCCTTACCTACCTAAGCCATCTTCCAAGCCACTGATCTAGCCTCTTTTGATAGCTACTGATTAGTCACCGGCTTGAAGTAAACAAGTCGGATGTGTTTTCTGACCCCAGTCTATGAGCTTTGAAACTCACAGAGCCTTTACTGTCTTCTCTAATGCTATCTTCTTTTTGTTTTGTTTTTAGAGACAGGGTTTCTTAGTGTTAACAGCCCTATCTGTTCTGGAACTCGTTTTGTAGACCAGACTGACCTCGAACTCATAGAGATCCACTTGCCTCTGCTTCCCAAGTGCTGGGATTAAAGCCATGTGCCACCACTGCCTGGTTTGGTTCTGTCTTCAAGATCTGTTTTCTTCATTGAGTTAACAGTTCTAGCTAGATGCACTGGCTCAACACGTGGGAGGTGGACATGAAGACAGGAGGATCAGCTTCAGCTACATAGTTGGTGGCCTGTATAAGACCCTGTCTCAGTTTGCACGGTAGTGGCACAAACCCTTAATCCCAGCACTTGGGAGGCAGAGTCATGCCGATCTCTGAGTAAGTCCAGCGTGGTCTACAGAGCTAGTTCCAGGACAGCCAAGGCTAAGGAAAGAAACTCTATCTTGGGGAAAAAAAGAAAAAAGAATAGCATTAATAAAAAAGCAGGGAATAACCTAGGATATAATACAGTTTCTAGGATGCTTGCCTTATATCATAAAGTCCTGGGTTTAATTTCCAACACTGAAAAACAAAAAAGGAGTAAGAGTAGATGTGATCCATACCTGTGATCCCCTTGAAGGCTGAAGCAAGAGGATCTAAGAATGAGCAGTTTGTGCTACATACCAAGATCTTATTTGAATAAATATGTAAATAAACTGAATTACAGGGATAACCAAAACAGATTTTCTGCTCCTGCATAAAATGCTTAGAAGAAAATAATTAGGAAAAAGTCAGGATGATTACTACTAACTGGAGAGGAAGTCGGAGCAGGATGTGAGTGTGAGGCTGTACCTGTCTTAGCAGTCTTCACATTAGCTGATGTCAGGATTTCAATTTTGCCAACAGGAAATTGGGGAGAATGTGCACATTTACCTTATCGGAAAAGAGTCATCTCGCACCCATTCGTTGGCCGTGTCCTTGCACTGTGCAGAAGATGACTCCATCAGTGTAAGTGGCCAAAACAGTTTGTGCCACCAAATCACTGCAGCCTGCAAGCATGGTGGAGACTTGTATGTAGTGGGAGGGTCCATCCCACGGCGCATGTGGAAATGCAACAATGCCACCGTTGACTGGGAGTGGTGTGCTCCTTTGCCCCGGGACCGCCTCCAGCATACCCTGGTATCTGTGCCTGGGAAAGATGCCATATATTCATTGGGTGGCAAGACACTTCAGGATACCCTCTCCAACGCAGTCATCTACTATCGGGTAGGTGATAATGTGTGGACAGAAACAACTCAGTTAGAGGTGGCTGTATCTGGGGCTGCTGGTGCCAACCTCAATGGAATCATCTACTTACTAGGGGGCGAGGAGAATGATCTAGACTTCTTTACCAAACCTTCCCGACTTATCCAGTGCTTTGACACAGAGGCTGACAAGTGCCACGTGAAGCCCTATGTACTGCCCTTTGCAGGCCGCATGCATGCAGCTGTACATAAGGATCTGGTGTTCATTGTAGCTGAGGGGGACTCTCTGGTGTGCTATAATCCCCTTCTAGACAGTTTCACCCGGCTCTGTCTTCCTGAGGCCTGGAGCTCTGCCCCATCCCTCTGGAAGATTGCTAGCTGTAATGGAAGCATCTATGTCTTCAGGGATCGATATAAGAAGGGAGATGCCAACACCTATAAGCTAGACCCTGCTACTTCAGCTCTAACTGTCACAAGAGGCATTAAGGTGCTGCTTACCAATTTGCAGTTTGTGTTGGCCTGAGACAGTAATGGGAGGACTCCTTTGCCCTCCCCTCTTCTGCGCATCCCCAGTCAAATCTGAAATCCCCCAGTTCAGAGTAATGTGTTAGTTTGGATTTAGATGAGGAAGGCAGCGCCTCAGCCCATCCCAGGCTCATGTGGAGCTCTGGTTAGGGCTGTTCATACTACCGCTGCTCAGGTGGTTGCTTCAACTCTGCCATTATCCCCTGTGATCCCGAGCCTCACTTCAGACTTAGGCACAACCTGCCCTTACCAGATCAGTGTTAATAGAAGCACCTTGGCTCCCATGCAAGAAGAGGCCCATTCCTGTCTGTCTGCAGCCATCAAAGTGACTAGCTGTCACTTTTCCACAAAGAATTAAGTATTGAGAGTTTTCTTTCAGGATTTGGAGGGGACAGTGGACTAAGCTAAAAATGTACTTCACCAGCAAGAAGCAACTCTAGAATTCAGGACACTCCTTCTAATGTTTTCTCATCTGTCAGGAAGGAAACTTTGGTTTGATTTTTGGCTTATACAAACAGATAAGCCAGAAAGTAGAAACAGTTATTTCTGATTAATAGCAGAAACTGTTTTCCAAACACAAATATAAGCTATCTCTGGTCTTTTAAAAGCTCTAAGCTAAATCAAGAGTTAGGAACTGTTCATACAAATAAAAGTTTTTGAAGTGATATGTGTGTCCATGTTGACTCCGGAAGGGAACGAATGCTAGACTCGCACATTCCTGAGTCAGCGGCCCCGCCTGCACCCCATACACCCGCTTACATCGGTCACTGCTCCACAGGTGAGGGGAGGCCACAGGGGCAGGGAAATTAGGATTATTTTTATGTTTAGAAGTGCTAGGACATGCTGGGCAAGCATTTTGCCAAGTTATACAGTTGAAGTTGGGATTCTGACAAAGAACACACCTGAGTATTTATTCCTTCCTCTTCTAGCACTAAACGTCTTTGTTATGGTGTCACTACCCAAAATATCAGATACACAATAGATTTCTGTTAAAATTAATGCTTCCTTGACCCTGTTGAAGAAAATAAGATTTAGCCAGACAATCTTGTTCTCTGTAGCCATCCAGCAGTGTTATTTCAGGGAAGGAAGGCAAAGGAAGCACATTATCTATTACTCAGCATATTTGGGGTGTTGTCCTAGCTTAAGCCCCCTTGTCCTTTAAACTTTGTACTTGGGAAGAGCCAGGTTCTCTGCCGCCCACAGCCGTCCTGCTCTTGCTGTCAGCATGAGGACGGCATCAGTTGTTCTTCGCTGCCCTTGCGGTGACCTCCTTGTGAAACTCTTTGAGAATCTGCAGCTGGTTAGGTCTGATGGAGATGTGGGACCGGATTTTGGCGATAGCTTCTATAGCTTCCTCTGGGCTCCAGTTGTGCACCTGAAGTACAAGGTGAAAAAATGAGAAAGAAAGGGGCAGGTGTAACAGTGCTGGCCTATGAGCAGGTGCTGAAGGACTCTCAGAATTAATTTTTAAGAAGACTTGGGCTAAAAAGGTAGCTCACTGGGTAAAAATACTTGCTGCCAGGCCTGACAACCATAACCAGAGTTTGGTTCCAGGAATTCACATGAGAACTCCTGCAAGTTGCCCTCTGACCTCCATGTGACTGCTATGGAATAGGCATGCCCCCCACACACTTGGGCGGTGGTCACACACACCTTTAATCTCACCACTTGAGAGGTAGAGGCAGGCGGATCTCTCTGAGTTCGAGGCCAGTCTGGAACAAAGCAAGTTCCAGGACAGCTAAGACTGTTACACTGAGAACTCCTGTCTCTCTCTCTCTTTTTTTTTATTTATATGTATACAATATTCTGTTTGTGTGTATGCCTGCAGGCCAGAAGAGGGCACCAGACCTCATTACACATGGTTGTGAGCCACCATGTGGTTGCTGGGAATTGAACTCAGGACCTTTGGAAGAGCAGGCAATGCTCTTAACCTCTGAGCCATCTCTGCAGCCCATAGAGAAACCCTGTCTCAAAAAAAAAAAATTAAAAATTTTTTCTTCAAGTAAATGAAGACTCCATACTAGATGGCTTTGAAAACTATGCTCCAGCTAGGCTGAGAAGTGCAGGCCTATAAGCCCAGTTACCCAGGAGGTTAAGGCAAGACCACAACTTCAAAGCTTGTCTAAGTTAGAGTTCTAAGCTACCCCAGATGACTTAGTGAAACCATGTTTTAGTAAAAGAGAACCAGGGATATAGCTTAATGATAGAGCACTTGGTTAACATGCTTAAATCTCTTGGGTTTAATGTCCAGGACTTAACGAAAAGAAAAACGTTCCTTTGCTGACAGTATGCTGGAGGTCACATGAGCACAGGAGTGCTAGAGTCTGGCCAGCCAGAGCACCAGAGACACAAGGACATGCCCCATGAGAGCACTTTTACCTACTTCAGTCAGCCAATCCTACAACCCTGCTCATTTGTACTGACAAATAGTGAAAAAAAGTGAACCCATGAAGCTGAGAGCCCAGATTTCTTAGGTCTACTGTGTCCTTTTTGAGCTGCAATTTTAATAAGAATGTCCAGACGTAGGCTGGGGCTGGAGCTCAGTGGTGAAGTGCTCACCAGGCCTGAATGGAATACTGGGCTCAAGCCCAGGACCACATACACTGGGTGCCTTGATATACACGTGACTGGGAGGGGAGACAGGATAGAAGTCTGAGGACATCCTTACTGTCATAACTGACTGAGGTCAGCCTAGACTACATGAGACTGACACAAGACACGCAAAAATGAATTTCTAAAACCACATGGCAGATTTTTTCTGAAACTCACCATAACTAAAAAAAAATAAAATAAAATTCACACAATGGTAGAAAAAAAAAAGAAAAAAAAATGAGTACTTCTTCAATTTGTATTGTAAGGCTACACAATGATTTAGAACTCAACAGGATTAAAACAGTTCTAGCCTGCTGGGTCAGTTCTCATCTGGACCCAAATAACCTCCTGAGATCACTGGTCGTTTTTGGGACAGTCTCATTATATATGCCTGGTTGACCTGGAACTCATGCTACAGAGAGCAGTGTGGCCTTAGACTTGCAGAGATCCTCTGCCACCCAGCTTCCAGCAGGGTTATGCTAATGACTGGATCTCTTTAAACTACCCACTTGACTAGAAGTACTATGCAGGAACCAGACTAACAAAAATGAGTCAAGCTGGAAAGGGAAAGACGGCAGGGAATGATAAAGGACTATAAAACATATGGTTCTAAATATTTTTTTTTTGATTTGGTTTTTCGAGAGAGGGTTTCTCTGTGGCTTTGGAGCTGGAACTAGCTCTTGTAGACCAGGCTGGCCTCGAACTCACAGAGATCTGCCTGCCTCAGCCTCCCAAGTGCTGGGATTAAAGGCGTGTGCCACCACCACCCGGCTGGTTCTAAATATTTTTAAAGCATCCTGATTGCCAATCAATTTTTTTCCAGTATCAGGGAATAAAGTCAGGGCCTCACACATGCTGGGCAGGCATTCTACCACTGAGCCAAGTTATGTACACACTAAGTAAATATTAAACGACAAAAACTACTGTTCAGGGCTTTACACTGAGATACCACAGAGCTAGAAGCACTAGTGTCTATAACACTAAGTTTTCAGACCTGCTGTTTTGAGCTTTGAACTCACTATAACAGCCCTGTAGCTGAGGATGTCATTCAAATTCACCCTTCTGCCCCATCTCCCAATGCTGGGATTACAGGTGTGGGTCACCTTAGGGATCAAACCCATGGCCTCCTGCACACTAGGCTCTACCAATTGAGCTAGACCCCTGCTATGCTATTTAAAGCAAGTGTTGAGCTAGCCCCCTGCCAATGTAAAGCAAATGTCTGTATCAGGTAGGGTGCATGCCTATAAGCCTGGCACTCAGGAGGCTGAGGCAGGAGGATTGTTGCAAGCTTCATTTACATAGGCACCAGTCTAATCTCCATAGTGAATTCACAGTCAGTCAGGGCTCATAACAAGACATTATCTCACGTGATCTCAAACAAAAAGTAACTTTCCAGTCTTCTGCTGTGTTGAAAACTTTTGTTTGTTTGTTTTGTTTTTTGAGAGGGGGTTTCTCTGTAGCTTTGGGGCCTGTCCTGGAACTTGCTTTGTAGACCAGGCTGGCCTGGAACTCACCGAGATCTGCCTGCCTCTGCCTCCGGAATGCTAGAATTAAAGGCGGCTGCCCAGCGGGTTGAACATTCTTTAAAACTCATTTTTTTTTAGGCCTGCTGTAGGCAAGTGCTTTGACATACCTTCTCATTTCTCAGTTTCCTGTCACATTTAAGCAAAGGAAACAGCATCAGAAAGGAGAATCCACGTTTATCTATCCTAATTAGTAAGGGCAGAGCCAGAAGCAAGCAGAAAGCTTGGGTGTTCAGCATGATGCCAGCCTGGAAATAGCTGACCGTTCTCTCCAGTAAGACCTGCCAGCAAAGCGGCTGAACCTTTGGAAATCTATACCAATACTACGCAAGGGATCCTTCTCCTACCTGAATAAGGTATGCTGCCACCATTGTGGCACTTCGGGATCGCCCAGCCTTACAATGCACGTAGACACACTGGCCCAGTGACTGGTACTTGAGAACGAACTGGACTCCTCTGTGGAGGTTGGCCAGCGTGGGGACCCCAGTCATGTCGACTGTGCTGAGCCGCAGCTGCTCAACTCCTGCTTTCTTCCACTCCTAAACCAGCTCCACCAGCGCAGAAAGGGAAATCAGAGAGGTCTGAGGTGAATGGTTTGGAGAGGGCTCCCGAGCAACAAAACAGCAAACAACTTCCAGGGTTTACTACAGCGTGACTCTTTCCTAAAACAGAAATGCCTTGAAAAGAGCCTACTTTTGGCTGGCAGTGGTGGCACACACCTTTAGTCTCAGCACTCAGGAGGAAGAGACAGGTGATCTCTGAATTTGAGGCCAGCTTAGACTACAGAGTGAGTTGCTGAATAGTCAGAGATGTACAGAGAAACCCTGTCTCGAAAAAACACAAAAACAAAAAAATTGAGCTGCAGAAGTTATGGGGCAGAGGATGTAGTTCAGTGGTGTAGTGCCTGGCAAAGGAAACCCTAAGATTCCCAGTACCACTTAAAATAATGTTATTAAGCTGTGTTTTAGCCTTATTTGGGACCTATACAGTGACCCCATTGTAGGCAAGGATAAAGTATTTGGCCATAAGTGCATAACTCTTTTTACCATTTTTTGAGGGGTACATGGTTAAAAAAAATAGGGTTATCGACCTTGAAAGAACGGTACTCGAGCCAGGCAGTGGTGGCTCACGCCTTTAATCCCAGCACTGAGGAGGCAGAGGCAGGCTGATCTTTGTGAGATCGAGGCTAGCCTGGTCTACAAGAGCTAGTTCCAGGACAGGCTCCAAAGCTACAGAGAAACCCTGTTTTGAAAAACCAAAAAAAAAAAAAAAAAAAAAAAAAACAGTACTCAACTTCATTTGGAAAAGCAAAAAACCCAGGATAGCCAAAACAATCCTGGGCAACAAAAGAACTTCTGGAGGCATCACAATCCCTGACTTCAAACTCTACTACAGAGCTACAGTACTGAAAACAGCCTGGTACTGGCATAAGAACAGACAGGAGGACCAATGGAACCAAATAGAAGACCCGGATATCAATCCACACATCTTCGAACACCTGATATTTGATAAAG
>PVIU01012312.1:0-60745 GCA_004026605.1 Ondatra zibethicus | reverse complement strand
GGGAGGGGACCGGGAGAAGGGGAAGAAAGGAAAAAAATTTTTTTTTATCTTTAATTATGTTCTTGAATGGAAAAAATAAAACAAAACAATGTATGGAAAAAAAAAAGACATCATTTGCCATAATAAAATAGTCACCAATCTAAAAAAAAAAAAAAAAATATTTTTACCTAAGTGATTATGTGGCTTTCATGAAACTAAGACAGAAATATCTTCTAGGTCACTGAAAATGTTTATTAAATTTGTGCTTGAAAATTTCATGAACATATATGATGCATTCTGATTAAACTCACTTTTCAACATTCTCTGATCCCTTCCATCCCGCCAGTTCCTCCCCCACTAAAAGTCCCTTTCTTCAGTTTATGCTGCTCTGTTTTGTTTAGTGACATCATAATTCTAACCAGGACTCTGTCTGTGACCAGGTTTGGAGCTATTCGTTAGAGCCTGGTGCACTCACCAGTGGGCATACAACTGAAGATAATGACTGCCCCTCCTTGAGAATTCATCAATAATGAAACACTCCCCTTTCATGCTTATTAGTAGCCTCATGTTTTGTGGTTGTAGTGTAGGCAACCAAGGTTGTTGTGAGGTCATGATTACAATGGCTGGGCCATGAGCAGAAGACAGTGTTTCAAAGCCCTTCTCTCTATCTTTCATCTCCTATAGTCTCTCTTCCCTTCGTCCTTAATATTCTTTGATCCTAGATACCTCCAAACCCTCTTATATATCTGTCTTTGGTCTCTTTCACATTCATGGCCTTTTTTATACTTAAATGAGTATGTATGTACAGATATTCCAAAATATAGCCTGCTCTTCTGTGTAATGTTATCCATGTATGTGTTTTCAGGGCTGACCATTGGATATTGAAAAGCCAGTTGGTGTTTTCTTCCCTAGAGAAGACTATTTCTTCTGCGCTCAGTATCCTTTAGTTGCTTGTGGTTCTTTGTGTAGGTTTGGTATTGTATGATTTTTCCCTGTCTACATGGGAATATTTATTGGTATCATCATCAATCAGTTCATGTTTGGGCAGTCATATGGTGGCACTTCCTGGGATAGTTTCTTATATCATTAGGAAACACAGTCTCACAGAAAACTTGCTGATTCCTTGTCTCTTATAACCTTTCCACCCTGTTTTCTGTAAAATTCCCTATTCCCTGAGCCTTATTTTGAGACAATCAATCTCTATGTAGACCAGAATGTCGTCAATTTTGTGATTCACCTGTGTCAGCTTCCTTTATGCCAGAAATACTGGTGTACGCCACTGTTCTCCTACTTGATGCCTCCCCAGAAATCTTGTTGGCAGTGGTTTCTGTCCGACCTGGTCCCTCAGTCATTCAGTCCCAGAGAAATACACAGAGGTCTACATTAATTATAAACTGGTTGGCCTATTAGCTTCTTATTAATTAATTCTTACATCTTAAATTAGCTCATAATCTTGTCTGTATTAGTCATGTGCCTTGGTACCTTTATCAGTGAGGCATTCTCATCTTGCTTCCTCTACACCTGGGTGACAACTGCAGACTAACTTTTCCTCTTCCCAGAATTCTCCTGTTCTTCTCGCCCTGCTTCTACTTCCTGCCTGGCTACTGGCCAATCTGTTTTTAATTAAACTAAGTTATATTAAAACACTACAACTGACAAACACTTTAAGGATATAAGATCATTGTCCCATAGCAAAATCTATCTTAAATAAGTAGATGATTTTATTGACATATTCATTCAAGTATGCATCTATGTAAAATTTTGAGACTAGTCAAAACTTTCCTGATTCCATCTAAATATTATTGATGCAAAATGAAGTATAACAAGCCTAAAAATTTTTAACAGTATTAAAAAGACTCCCACAAAACTCAACCTCACATATATGATCAATAGTTGTATAAAAGTGTCTTAGGGCTCCCCAGCAGAGACAAAAGGGTCATGTGTGTTAGGAATGTAGTTTGTGACTAAGAAGCTCTTCATTCTGATATCAGTTGTGGTTGTTGATTTAGAACTTTTAAGTTCTCATGCCTCCCTTCTTCCCCTTCCCTACTTCCCTCTTGCTCTTCCTTCTTTCCTTCCTTCCTTCCCCTTTCTCTATCTTTCTCTTCCTGCTTCTTACTCTTCCCTCACATGTTGTTTGAGATGAGGTCTCATGATGTAGATCAACCTGACCTCAAACTTCAAATCTTCCTTATTCTTCCCCCACCTTCCCAGTTCTGAGATGTGTGTGTACTAGCATGTTGCCTTTTGTTTTAAACCAAAGGTTCTGTGACTGATATATTGGATGAGCTATTTATTCACTTCTCTGTATGGTTCTTGGCCATCACGCTAACAAATTCTAAGGGAAGACAATGAAGACATCATTCTCTCAATATTTATATCCTTAATGAAATCACCTCTACAATCTCTTTGATGGATTTCCCATGTTCCCTTCATAGACTTATAACCGATGAATGCTTATAAACCCGATGTATTTTCTCTTAACATGTCCTCCATAGCTATGCAATCTCAGGTCTACTTATTCAATTCTTTAATTAAAAAATGGTTACATTTAATAGTCTAATATATTAATAGCCTATATAAAAAGGTATCTATGATAGACTCTGGCTGTGATAATAGCTAACAACTTAATATGTTTAAGACTTAGAATATAACATTGTTTAAATGAATTTGTTTTTATTAATGGGTAACACAATATGTCACCTAATTAAATACTAGTACTCCCTATATATGGGGTGACTGTTTTAGTTTCTTAAAAAATTAGAAATAGTCTATGATATAGTGTTATACTTTGATTCATTTTTTGGTAGCCTATGATACAGTGATATAGAATTTGATTTATTTTTTTGGTACTAGTTAGTATTCTTGCTGCTATGGTAAAATCCTGACCAAAACAACTTAACAAATGCAGAATTTAGTTTGGCTAATTTTTAGAGAGTGCAGTTCATTGGGGTAGGAAAAACATGGTGGTAGTAAGGAGTGGATTACAACGCTGTTCCTTATAGTATGAATGTAGAGCAAGGTGAATCCTGGTCCACCTTCTCAGTTAAATCTTCCAGGATCCATGCTCTTAGACATAACCAATGGTGTGCACTCTGTGATTATAAATCCTATCAAGTAATATTCAAGATTAAACATTACACTTTCATACTTACTAAATTTTATCAAAAACGTTTTAATGTCTTCACAAAGCTGCACATAGAATAACGATACTCACAGTATTAGGTTGGGCTGCTGTAACAGAAAGTCAGATAGAGAGTTTATTAAAGAATATACATATATCAATAGGCTTTTTGGTATTCTAACTTTTGTGTACTTTTAGATGTCTGTCTTTCTGGTGACACTGTTTTGCCTTAAACTTGTAGTGACTGTATCTTTCCCAGGTCCCCTCTACATTTGTTACGCAGCTGTGGCTGCTCATATACATGTGGAAACCAATGATCAGAAATCAGTAGTTGCATCCTACATATAAAGTCATGTATCCATTCTCCATTTACATAAAGTGTTACTTTATAAAATTATATATTATAAAATGGTATATTGTAGAAGGGTACATTACAAAATGTCCCTAGGGTACTCATGGAAGGGAAGCTTATACTATTCTCAGTCAAGGCAAGATGTGAAACACAAGCTAAGGTTGTCCTGGGAGAATCTAGATTCTGCTGATGTGCTGTAAAAGTTACAGTGGCTGTCAACATGCAGCCACTTGCAATAGATTTCCGTAACAACCCTCCCTTAACAGACTACATCACATTCCCTGGAGGGCACACTGAAAAGATTCCGTTTCCTAGAAAGTTGTGTTGTCCAGATTGACATTTGCTCCTGCTTTTATGCATATGTTTTCAGGGTTGATCACTTTGCATTAGATTACCATTCAATGGCCTTGTCTCTGGGAGAGGCTATCTCTTCCTCTCTCTGCACTCATCTGGAGAGGAGAGTGCACAAAGCAATTCCTCCCTTCTATGTTACTCTGATTGTGAGATCATGTTTATGCGGATTTTTCTATGAGAGACTGTTTATCAATAGGCTTTTTGGTATTCTAACTTTTGTGTACTTTTAGATGTCTGTCTTTCTGGTGACACTGTTTTGCCTTAAACTTGTAGTGACTGTATCTTTCCCAGGTCCCCTCTACATTTGTTACGCAGCTGTGGCTGCTCATATGCCTGCTTAAAACATCTCACCATTCACTGTTCTGTTTTTGCTTTTGTTGTTGATTTTTAATGCAAGATGTTTTTTTCCCCACATTTTAACATGCTGAAAATCCAGGTAAACCTTTTCTTTTTCTAGCACCTGTGCATACACAAAACTGGCTTGTTGATCCTTGAGGCAATGACTAGACAATAACAGCCCATAACTGTTGATGTATTAGTCTATTAAGCTATTCGAGGATCATACAAAGGCTAGGAGGCGTAGTTCTTGTCTGAGGGTTTTCTGTTGGCACCTTCAGACTCAAGTAAGGCAACAGAAACATCAATCTTTGTCTAGTGATTGTCAACACATTTCGAAAAACTTGGTTGGGTTCAATATCACTGCTCTTTTCATAAAATATTTTATCAGTAAAAGCTGTAATGTAGAGTTCATTGCAGAACAACCCAGGTATCAGTGACTCTGGGTTGAATGATACATGATAATTGGACAAAGGATAAAGAAATATAAGAATTTTTTAACACAATTATTTAAAAAAAATTCTCTTTCTTTCTCTCTCTCTCTCTCTTAACACACACACACACACACACACACACACACACACACACACACACTTTAGGACGGCAGTTTATTTAGATCCCAAATAAGGTTTTATGTGATAAAATGAATGACTTTTGTCAGAAATTTGAATTTTTTGTGGTATATAGAAATGTGTTATCATTGATGATGTCTGGGGCTTGATGACAAGTATGATGTACACTGATGTACATTAGTCAGATAGGAAAACACATTTGCTAATTATTTGGCAGAATTGCTTTCTAGTCAAATCAGGAAGCATGTGCCTCCAAGGCAGGGTATAACAAGACATGTTAATATCAGATAACCTACATTTCCCCTTTCCTCTCCAAATGTGAGCACTTTGCTGGGAAGTGCCTGAGTTCCGTGTCACGTTTTCCAGACAGGTATATTTAAAACAAAGAATGTGGTCATTCTGAGGCTGAATCTGCAGACAACAACAACAGAGAAACCCACAAATAGCTGTGCGAGTTGATGAATTTTCAAGGGCACTTTTGAGTCCTGACAATGACTGTAACAAGTCAATACCGGTTTATGAATGTTTCCGGACGTGAACCCACAGAGACATAAAGAAATGACAGCACTTCCTGGCAGGCATAAAGGGATACTTGTGGACTTGGAAACGACCGGAAACATGCAGAAAGAGGAGAGTATAGCCTGCAAAATGGACTTGCTCCCTGCCTCCCAATCTTCTACAACTTTCTCCCCAGTTCTGTTTCTCTGTAGCTTATCCAAGGAAGCCCAGCTGCCAGCAGACAACAGGCTGAATGGTAGCCAGCTGCTTTATAACTGTGTTAGCCAGAAGCCCTCATGAGAAATATTTTTCCTGGAAAATAAATTATAACATGTCTAAGTGGTGCCTGACAAAGCTAAACAGGAGGCATGCTGCTCTATTGCAAATTCATCTGCAGTCTCTGGGTAGAGAGACAAATAAAGGCACTTCATCAAAATCAGTCACAGAAACCCAGAATACCCATAGGAGACCACTAAACTCTAAATACCAATCAATTTCTCCAACTTTTTTTTGTCAAACTTGCAAGTCCTTTTAAGCACTGTCTTCGTGAACTGCCAAGCAGCAGCTGGCTGGTCTGAAGAAAGATCAGAAAGAGTACAGTTTGGAGGCCTTCTGTGACACAGTGGTTTATCTAGCTAAGGACCCTTATTGCTGAAGGGCTTCTTTGGCCTTAGAGCATCAATTAAGGTTAGAACTAAAAGCTGCTTTGCTTTTTTATAGCCTCAACTTCTGTGCTCCCGGAGCTTCACCTAAATACACTAAGCAATAATATGAACAGAGTGTCTATTGAGATGCCGCCCTTCTCTGCCCACATATTTAAAACTGTAGTTCTGATCATGTCGTGTGGCTTGTGCTTAATGTAAGAGATTTTTAAAATGTTGAATGCATGCAATTCCAACTTAATTTAACATGTGGCCTGTACTTCGTGCCGGCTAGGTTAACATCTGTTGGGCTCTTAAGTAGTTCAATTTAGCTGAGGGCAAGGTATTGATGATTTAAATTAAGATGCTCATCTCTGTGTTAACCTCAATTGAATCAATATTTCAGATGCATCTGTTACACATAATGCACTGTGCTGTAGATGGTGGTGACACATGGCAATCTCTGTCTTCAGAGAGTTTGCCTTCATCCGAGAATCTTGTAGGTAGAATGGATGGCTAGTGTCCAGATTGTAGACTTGGTTTGCTGTGTTATCGCAGGAAAATTTCTTAACTCTTATTAAATGATCTTTTAAAAATATTAATGTACATAAAAATTCATTCTGAAAATAGAACAATGAGAAGAGAAATACTAAGTTTGAACCTGTCAGAATATTAAGAACATGAATTGGGGTGATGCAATGGATTTAGAAATTCTGCACCCTTGATAAACTTTGGAGAGGGATGCAAATGCTGCTTGCAGATGAAGGATGGTCTGGATGTATCTTGGCATATCCAATAGAGGGAATGATGTGTTTTCTCTGATGTAGGTTGTCAGGTTAAGGATGTTCTGTTCAATTTACACTGACCTCATAGAATTGGTAAGGCTATTATTTGGAGGACAATATTATTATATTGCCTTCCTGTAGCTCCTTGTGTGACCCCCCCATTCCAGTTAACCTTACTGAAGATTGGTATTCTCAGTAATGCAATAGAGATAATAGCTATATGACTTTATTTCTCTCCCCAATATATATATAAACAAGAAACAGATAGCAAGTGAAAAGTTGTTGAAAAGATAATTCTTTGTGAATGTGGGAGGGAACATTAGTATTTGAAGAATGGTTTTAAGTGCAGAAGATTCAGTAAGAGGATACTCATATTTAAATGGCTACCACTAATGACTGAAGCCATGTGCAATTTACATAATATAAAATTAAGGACATTCAATTAGGATAGTTAGGAAAATATGACTATTTTCTTAAATGCATCACATTCAAATTAGAGTTATCTGAGGCCCTATTTCACTAGGGCAGACTAATCTTGTCTGATTTCAAATGACCTTCATTTGCAAAATAGGTTTTCCTGTGAGGACATTTCAAAATGTGCCAATGATAGCACAAGATCTATGAAATTACATACAATCTCTGCATATTGATAAATTCTATTTTTGTCTAGATTTTACTAAATTCATTTATTTTCTGCAACAGCTAGTAGTAAAACAGAAACAATGTGATTGATCCATTGGGAATAAAAGAGGAGGCACATTCAATGTTTATGATGGGACCTATTAACAACCTGTCACATGACTTGGTGCAGACAGAGAAACCTGAATATAGCTGATTAACCACAAATGAAAACCAAACTTCATTTCACATGCTAGAAAAAGTTTTGTCTCAAAAATAAAACTAAATGTGATAACATGACATAATTTTTCATATTTAAAATATATCTCAAAGGAGAAACTGCTACCTGTTGTAGAGACGAAAAACTCAGTCAGAGATTTCTTAATTGTTCAAAAGATGAGCATCCCTAATTTAACCTATATTTTGTGATTCCCTAGCATATATACCTACAGGAACTCATCAGTTTCTCTTAGGAGCAGTAGTCTATGCCTCAGGTGGATATTATTTAAAAGATGTTTTAGTTAAAAATTAGCTTGGAAATAGAATCCATGGAAAGTTTCATAACTAAAACAAACTGTTTTAAAGAATCTGCTAGATTTGGGCCCATTGGTAATCTTTAAAACTACACATTCTTTTCTTTGGTAATATACATTTGTGGTAGAATAAGATACAGTTTAACAAAGAAAATCATATAATTGATGGGAATTATGGCATAGAGAATTAACAAAATGTTTTGCTTTACATAAAAATATTTCCTTGTGCTAAGCACAGGAGTTATAGTTTAAATTTAACACTGGAATTAAGAAGAGGGATTAATTTTGTTCTCAGCATTCTCTACGTGTCTGGGTTTTGCATTCTTTGCCTGTTCTCAACTTACTAATGAGGGGTTAACTCCGGTTTTCATTCTGTATGCTTTCAACTTGTCTTGTGCTCTCACTAGAGTCCTCCTTTAGAGCAGGAATTTTGTTGTTTTTAGTACCACCAATCAAATTGAACTACAATAACTTAACTGAAAAGTTTCAGAGAAAGAAACACGCTCCATCTAGATTGGGCCAGAGATTCACCAAAGTCACCTGGCTTGAGCCAGATGGGGGCTCTAATGGTCCAACTCTAGAAAGGAGGCTAACAGGAGAAAACTTCCTTTAGTAATTGGGCATGGTGTAAATCTTTCTTGCTTTCAAATTGTATGCCACCTGAGCCGGTTTATGGGTGTGAGTATTGTGTCTCAGTGTCACAGTTGCTTTCTGTGACAAGTGTATTATTCATGAGGCACATATGCAGTAAAGCATAAATGCCATGTTCCATCTTACAACCAAGTTGAAATGTGGCCAATCACCAAGCAACTAGTTATCTGGCAATGACTAAAATTAGGTCAAAAGTTTGTCATGAAATATAGCATTGCAATTAATAGAAAAAGCAGCACAAAACTGTGTCAAATGATTGAAACAGATCTGGAGAGAAAATATCTATGAAGAAGTTTTGTCTGAGGATAGAAAGGAATCCACACTTAATATATACTGCAAATATCTACCAAACCTCTCAAATGAGAATTGTGTGCTTTCATTCAGTCATTTCATTTACCTGGGATATCCTTATGAGTGACAGTTGTGGTCATTGAAATTATATCTATCTAAGAAGTAAGTTTATCTCTCTTTATATAAATAATTTCATGAAATTTCTATTAGTTGCTGAAATTTATGTTCACGGTCAATCAAAGAAGCATCTAAATTTTCCTTGTAAGGCCATGAGTCTAGAAAATGGAAGAATCAGTAATCTAACTATATATGGGGTTAGGGTTAGAGTTAGGGTTTTATATACACACACACATTTACTTATAGATATTAAAACAAAACCATTAGACTTGAGATACTGCTCAGTGGCTTAAGAGTGCATACTGCTCTTGCAAAGAATATGAGTTTGACCATGTTGGGTGCTTTACAACTACCTGTAATTCCAACTCCAGGGCATCAGACATCTTCTGGATGCAATGGGCGCATGCTTTCACAAGCACATACCCAAACAGACACACAGATAAACATATAATTAAAAATAAAACGTTTAAGAATACTCTTAAAAACTTTCAGAAACTTAAATATGTGGATTATAGATGATCTCCCCCTTTCACTCACATGCATGTGATTCAGTTAATGGCAAGTAGAACATTATATTTAACACTTTTCATAGAATAAGAATTAATTAGACCTGAGGGATGATGTAATGGGTAAGAGCGATGTCACTCAAACCTGATGAACTGTATTCAATCCCTAGATCCCTTATAGGAAGCTGTGTATTGAGATATACATATATAATCCCAGTTGTTCTACAGTGAGATGAGAGGAAGAGATGAAAAGTTAGAAGTGACCTTGGTCTTGCTGTTTTTTTCACTTCTGGTCAGGAGTATGCACCACAGAGACAAGAGCTTCAGGATAGACTGTACCTCCAACTCGCTGGAATGAGAGACTCTGTTCCTGAATGTTGTATTCTGACTTCCACCTGTGCTGTCTGTCTGTCTGTCTTTCTCCTCTCTTTTTCTCTTTCTTACCCACACAATAATAATGTAAGAAAAAGTTGTTTATCAAATAATTATTAAAACAGGTTTTACTTTTTTTTGCAGCTATGCTTCTCTGATGAATGCAAACTGTGTTACTACTAAGACTTATATAAACTTAGACTGGAAAGAATTAATCTATAAGCATGAAAACAGACTAGAGAAATATACTCAAATAATACAGATAAGTGAAAGAATATTCAATCGTGCTTTTAAAATTAGAGGAATTTTTCCAGGCTATGGTTGTGAATGCCTTAATCCCAGACCATGTGAGGAAGGGGAAGGGGAATCTCTGAGTTTGAGGCCAGCCTGGGTTGCAGAGTGAGTTTCAGAACAGCCAGGTATACAGAGAGAAACCCTGTTTTTCAAAAACAAGCAAAAAAAGGTTAGAAGTATTAAATTAGAGACCACACTATACCTTTTATTTTTTTACCAGTATATCTTTCATCACTTTTATAAACTTGGGCATCTTCCTGTGAATTACAAATTGTAGCTAGCACAGTATATAAAACTCACTGACTTCATCAACTATCTTTTTCATAGACTTTAAAGTTTATTTCTTTCCCTACATGCCTCTTATGGCACAGCAGCCACCTAAATTCAATTCGGTAACATTCATTTAAAACAATTCACTCCAGATAGAAAAAGACCTCTATGCTCATATTCCCTCCATCCATTGACAAAGGAAAACTGAGAAAATAGTGCCTGTGCAGAAAACAGATGTTCACAGCTACAGAAGTCAATGATCATAAGTAGTTCTACCAAAGTTTGAAAATATTATGTTGATCATTTCAGAAATAAGCAGTTAGTAAGTCTTAAAATGCGTAGCCTTGGAAGCAGCTTAATGAAATGTTGCACTATCCTCTTCTGTTCCATCTGATTGGCATCATTATTTTGTGTACTACACCCACATGGTCTGTACTACTTGCCTGTTAGTCACATAGCCATCATCTCATTGGACAGATTGACTATCACACTAGGGACCTGCTTGAGCTCATTCTTGTTTTACATAAGACGACTTCCAAGCACAAGGCTAGTAGTGATACCAATACATGTATACCAAAGAGAGTTCTGAGTGTTTTATTTAAACATAAATGATTAAACTTCTCTAAGAGTGAAAGAAAAATTATTCATATATTCCTAAGTTTTACAGTTAGAACAGATTGTCTAGTCATTAATTTTTCATACATATATATATATGTACGTGTGTGTGTGCTTATGTATGGCATAGCGTATATAGCTTTCCCTACATTCCATGGCTTAAGTTATATCTCACAGGTCTTGATACATATACTCCATATATAAGATGTTATTATCTTAGTTGAAGATGAATATTGAGGTATAGTTCCTCTTAGGAAGAACATGCTATGCCAAAGTATAGTTTGACTAGTATTCTGGGTCAGTCACTTAACTGAAAACGTTAACTAATATGAGAAGCTAGGTAATGTGAGAACCGTACTACAAACTGAACTCAAGAGCCCTGGGAGAAACCCAGCTGTAAACTACCCACAATGCCCCACACTGCTCCATGGTGGCAGCATTTTGTTCTGTGCATTGTGTGGGAATAGATGCACTAACAGGCATAAGTTTTTGGTGTCTTCCATTGGTAACGTTATAGCTTAGAGTTTCTGTGATTTTTCCACAACAAATTACAGAATCAACTAAAGAGTAAAATTGTAATTGAGATTACATGTGTTAAGTGGTATAAACTGCTCATTTATTTACAAATGATATGGAATACAGATGTTTATTTTTAACTATTTATGTGGATTTCTCTTACATAAGAGCAGAGTAAGATAAAACATAAAACACCTATGCTCAACAATCAGAAGCCAAATATAAAGTAGATTAAAAATGTTAACAAGAATCCAGACCTACAAGAAAAGAGGGCTATTTTTCAAATTGGATAAACAATAATATATACTATATTATATGTAAAGCAATATATTTATATTATTATTAAATAATAAATTATTATGTAATAACTAGTTTTGCCTCTCACTGGCTGTGACATATCCTACACCTCACCTGGCAGCACAATAGAGCTGATCCTATTCACAGGAGTATGAACAAGCTGGCCCTGAGAATGTGCGTGTTGGAGATCTGGCCCTGGCCCCAATCTGCCATAGGATAGATATTCCCCGAACACCCTTCCCAACATGTGGAAGAGTTTGCCCTGAGGTAATGAGAGTAGCTGCCCCCCACCAGCTGCAATACTTGGGAGAGCAGGTCCTACACCACACCTGAGCAGCACAGTAGAGCTGACCCCCTTGGTGGGGGCATTGGTGAACCAGCATGAGAACATGAACTTGGGAGATCTGGACCCACCATTATCTGCCATACGGTGGTATGGGTGAGGGAGAGATGTCCTCAAAGCTTGTGGCACTGAGAGCTAGGCCTGAGGTCAGGAGAGCAGGAGAGCTGTTCCTACCCCTCAACAGCCATAGCACTCTGGAGAGTGGTCCATGAATTTTGCCTGTGCAACAGAGTTAGGATGGCCCTAGTGGTGAAGGTGGGGGTAAGCCTGCCCTGAGGGTGTGAATGCAGGACCTGCTCCTTGCTCCTTGCTGTATAGGGTGAACTAGCCAGGGCAACACTGAAGAGCTCACTCTGGTGGTGAGGATGGGGAGGGCTTGCGGACTGAAAAGCCTTGCTACCACCTCATCTATGATTTGCTGGAGCATGTGGAGGCATTCCTACAGATCCAAAACTGTAGACTATCCACAACACAGGACAACATATCCTAGAGTAGTCTCAGGATTGATAGTGCAATGAACACTTGCAAGTAAATATATGGAATAAAGGTTATACTGTGTGATGTGTGACTTACTGTGTCACACTACAGCTTCCATGAAAAGATTTTTCTTTCTTTCTCTTTTGCTTGTTTTTTCTTTTCTCTCAAATTTTATTTTGTGGGAGAGGTTGCAAGGGCAGAGAGCAGATCACAAAGAATAAATGAAAAGTTAAAAACATTATATTATGCATAGAACAATATATTTTATTTATTATTAAAATAAAAAATATATTTGCAATAATATAATTTAAGACTATTAATATTATATTACTATCTTAAATTGCATAAACAATAATCTAATTAATGGATATTTATAGGTAATTTACCTCATTTCCTGGTAATATATGCAATATATTTGAACTAGAGAATAACATAATGCATATATTTAATGCTGAGGTACTTAATATTTTTCTCAATCATTACAATCCTATGCATTCCTTGATAGTTCTAATTAAGTTAGGATCTATAATAATCAGTCAAATGTACTTTTTCTGCTGTTTACTACACAATGCTAATTTTCTAGATAGTATCAAACTTATAAATTATGATTGATCCCTTTGGAAGAAGGCAAGCTGCCTGACTGTAAGGAAGAAAGAATCTTTTCAGCAATGTGTTTTTAAATAAAAGTCACCAGCATCACACTTTGCTTCTAGCAATAATGTTTTCTCTATGTTATTTATGATATTTTCATTTGTTAACATGCTCAGATTATGAGTTCCTGTGACAAATGATTAAAGAAGCACTTACTACAACATGACAGTGTAACTTTTAGCTCCGTGATAAAAATTTTCTAAATTGGTGATGGAAATTGATAGGCATATTAAATATAAACCTTTATAATGTACATATCTTCCTACATGTCCTTCGGTATGATTCATGCACAACTTTGGAAAGATTGGTTTAAAGGTCCAATTGAAAGATAAATAACAAAGTAACAATACTACTGTGTTCTCATTCTGATTTCATTATTTTAACCAATTTCTGGAATTATTAGTTTTAATACTATAGGCTGTAACTATAATACTTTTATGAGTATGCTGCCTGAATGTTATGGATGTTTCCCCTTTTGTCAAGTACTAAATTCATTAACATGCTATTACCACAAGTCAAAAGCAGAAAATGAAACAATATAATTTATCAACCTTAGAAATTTTAAAAATATCAATAATAAAATGTTAATTACATGTCTTTACAGGAAACTGATCATTTATCAGACTAAAAATAAATGTTTCATGTGAAAAATAAAGAACATAACATTTAGATTTAGATTTGGAGAGCAAAAAAATTATTTTTACTTTCTTTTTATTGAGCTATATATTTTTCTCTGCTCCCTTACCTTCCTACCCCTCCTCTTCTACCTTCTCTCATGTTGCCCATGCTCCCAATCTACTCAGGAGATCTTGTCTTTTTCTACTTTCCATGTAGATTAGATCCATGCATGTCTCTCTTAGGGTCTTCTTTGTTGTCTAGGTTCTCTGGGATTGTGAATTGTAGGCTGGGTATTTTGTTTTTGTTTTTGTTTTTACTTTATATTTTAAAGTCACTTATGAGTGAGTACATATGATATTTGTCTTTCTTGGTCTGGGTTACCTCATTCAATGTGATGTTTTCTAGATCCATCCATTTACATGCAAATTCAAGTTGCCCTTATTTTTTTCTACTGTGTAGTACTCCATTGTGTAATAGTACCACATCTTCTTTATATATTCTTCATTTGAGGGGCATTTAAGTTGTTTTCAGATTCTAGCTATGACAAATAATGCTTCTATGAACATAGTTGAGCACATGTCTTTGTGGTATGTTTGAGCATCCTTTGGGTATATACCTAGAAGTGGTTTTGCTGGGTCTTGCAGTAGGTTGTTTCTCATTTTCTGAGAAATCACCATACTGATTTTCAAAGAGGCTGTACAAGTTTGCACTCCCACCAACAATAAAGGAGCATTCCCTTTACTCCACATTGTCTCCAGAATAAGCTGTCATCAATGTTTTTGATCTTGGCCATTCTTACAAGTACAAGATGGAATCTGTTGTGAGTGCAACTGAAGACTTGTTCGCTCTGAATGTGTGCCAGTTAAAGCTTGTAAGTATCATCCAATTCATAATCATTCCAAGAGGGAAGGGTTGTTAGCCTCATCTTCACAACATATGCATAAAGTAACACAGACAAATCTTTAACCAAAAACCCTTGATTGTGGAGTAAGAATTGTTAGCTACAGCATCACAGACCGTGTGTATTCCTATGTATGTTCATGTGTGGGAATGCATGTGCATGTGTGCATGTACCGTGTTTTCATTGTCTGTCCTGTTTAAGACAGCAGTGGTGGTTACACAGGGTCCTCTACCTATTTTTGGTACTGATGGTTATTTTTCTCTTGCTTACTCTCATTTTATTGAAAATATATTGTGAAATCTGGCTGTGGTGGCAAATACTTTAGTCCCAGAAAGCAGAAAGCAGAGGCAGAGGAATCTCTCTTATTTCAAGGCCATCCTGGTTTATGCAGGGATTTTCAGCCAAGCCAGAACTACATAGTGAGACGATTTTTCAAAAACAAACAAATAAATAAAAAAACAAACAGAAATAAAAATGTATAACAAAGCTGAAGTAATACAGAGTCTCTATTCCATAAAATGCCTCGCTTGGATTCTAGGCCCACTTTCCTTGCCATAATACAATTCTTGGGGTTCAGATATGCACTGTTTATTTTAGAATACTCACAATGTTTTTCACAGAAAATATGAACATTTATCAAACACTCAGCACTTAAATACCAGTATATAGGCATATTCCATTCTTCTAGAGATCAAAGAGGACAACAAAACTGAAGCCTTATGTTTTTGTTGTACTTGACTTTAGAAATGATCATCTGAAAAGGCAATTAGAATAAGCTTATTCTATTTCACAATCCTTTGGGAACTGTAAAATGAAGTATTCCAGGGCCATTTGTATTATGGTATTTGTAACAGTTAACATTTATACAATAACAAGCAATTGGATGCTGAGAATATTTCAATGTTTAGTTTCTTTCAGCATGAATGGTGTTTCAGAATACTATAGAATACTAGAAGAGGTACTTAGTGAAAGCAAATATCACCTTTGAATTTACAATCTGTCCTTTTAACCTTTGATCATGTTAGAGATTATGATGTATTTTAGCCCTTCAATATTTGTCCTAGATAAGCAGTGAGCATCATTTGTATCATTATAACATGTTGAGAACTTTATTTTCATTAGAGGAGATCTTATCAGAGATTTATATAAATTATTTGCCCTTTTTACATGAGGAAAATATAAAATAATTAAATTTTAAGTAATTCATGCCATATGATTACATGATGATCCCTTATTTGTAATGACAGACAAATTAAATAATGGTTTCTGTAATTTCTTATATGTGGATTTTTTGAACATACGTGGATAAAAAAACCCAGAATTTATTTGTTTCTTTATTTGGCTTAGATAGCTTCATTGTTTGTAGATAGTTATGGTAAAGATTGCTTTTCTCAATAAAGCATTATCATTACAATTGTAGAGATGCAAAGAGTATTTAACATACCCATCCATCTTAGTGTTCTTACACTTACTCTGTTTGGAAGATGGCTAAATCTCAGGGGGGAGAGCTTTAATTTCCTTTCAAATGTCATTGGCCTGGAATGCTTTGATCACACTGAGATTTGTCCAACCCCTGTCAAGGCAATTCTCTGATGATTTCCGGCTGATTTGCTTTGTACATCAAAGGCATGAAAGGACAATCCTTCAGTACATGCTTTTGGATCCACATTTGAAGCCGCTGGAATACTCATGAGCCATATTGTTAAAAGAACACGAGGGTTTTCTGACTTAGAAAATGTGGTGACTACTTGCACCCAAGACTTTATCTTATTGTTCTCAAAAGCAAGGATTCTTATGGGGATGTGGCTCACTTATTGTGTTCAAAATAAGTAGCTACTTTCCCAATCATGAGTATTTTAAAATTTTTATTCCAATAACCTAACTTTTACATAAAAGCAATGTCATGGCTTATAAAACTTCTGTAAAAATAGAAAGTATGAAGGTTAAGAATAAAAAATAACAGGTATTTGAGAGAATTTATTATAATATTTTAAAAAAGCCCTAGTTTCTGATATCATAGTTTATATTATAAAATTTGTAGTCTAGAAAAGCAGAATTACTTTATGGTGATTTTATTTTATCAATTTATTAAAGCAGGTTGGGTAGCTATAGATCTTTGTCCTATTTTCTTAGTGCAATTCAAACAGCAAAAAATAGAAAAGATAATGAAATTAATATAACCAATGATTAGAATTGTGTAATATAACACACCCGAATGATACAGCACATGATATTTTCAATCAACAACATTACCATCAGCAGAATCAGTAGCCGCAGCACGGACCAAGATGAGTTAGTGGTCTAGTTACAATGGAACAGGTGATCAGAATAAACACGATGACTACATTTTTAAGCACTTACCATGTGTTCAGCAAACTTCCAATACACAGTGTTTAGAAAATAATCCTGGGAGGATGATTTGTGATCATGATTATATGGACAGAGAAAATGGAAAGATTTGGAATTCAACATCTGAGGCCTGGTCCTGTGTTTGAACCTTGGTCTTCCTTTCCAAATAGACATGTTATATTCAGCAACATCAAGATACCCTTTTGGTGATAGTTTACAAATTTAGAAGTATCCTAAAAACAATCTCCTTCAAACTTAAGATTGTATCAGGTTTGAAAGAATTTAGCAAACGCATTGTGTTCAGTATTAGGTCTCAAGGTGGGAGGTGTGGACAATTGTCTTGAACAGACTTACAAATTGATGAGTAAAAAGAACCCTCATATCTTTGAAATTATGTAAATTTTAATTATTTGTTTTCATGTGAAGGAGTTTTCTTTTTATAGGTTATAAATTTTTGAAAATTTCATACAGACTACTTACTGTATTTAAATCATTTCTACCCCTTCCCTTTACCCAACCAGTTCATCCAGCGTCCCTCTCACTTCCTCTCAAATTAATGACTTCTTACACACATGCACACATCTGTATCTATGTATATGTTCATGTGCACATCTATATCTTTGTGTACATCTACAGCTTTATCTATTCCCTGATGAGTTCATTTAGTGCCGTTCATATGTATTTGTGTTTATGACTGACTACTACTAATTGGATAACCATGAGAGAGTTTTTCCATGAAGGAGATTGATTATCTCTCTTTCAGAGTCATAAATTCCCTATAACTGTTCATCCAGGACTGGGGTCTTGTAAAATATATATTTAAAGCTCTTATTGTGAAAAAATATATTAGTGTTTGTCTTAGGGTTTATATTTCTGTGAAGATACACCATGACCATCACAACTCTTATAAAGGAAAGTATTTAATTGGGAGTGGCTTCCAGTTTCATAGGTTTAGTCCATTATCATTATGGCAGGACTTGGAATGTAGACAGTCATGGTTCTGGAGAAGAAGTTGAGAGTTCTACATCTTGATCCTTAGGCAGCAGAAGCAACTATTTTACTGGGCATGGCTTAAACAGATATAAGACTTCAGAGTCCACCTCCACAGTGACACACTACTCCAACAACACCACACCTCCTAATAGTGCCAGTTTCTATGGCCAAGCATTCAAGCATATGAGTCTAAGCCATAGAGGCCATGTCTATTTAAACCACTACTGTATACCTAACCATATATATAACAGAATATGAAAATATAACAGAATTTTAGAAAATGATACATTTGAAAATTATAGGTGGCAACAACTAATCTTCAACTTCAGTATTACAGCCATTATTGATTATATAAATATTTTTTTACTTAATAGGAAATTTTCAGATAGGGTCTCAATGTATAGCCCAACTAGCCTTGGAATTGTGATCCTTTACCTCATATTTCCTAAGTGATAGAATTATAGTCAAGCAACAAAACACCCAACCAATAAATCTTACGTGTGACTGAATTAATTATGTTGGAATACCTAAATATTAATTTAAAAGAAAATAGTTTTTAGTGAAATACATGTCAATATCCTGGTAGTATTATGCAACACTGACTTTTTCCTGTGCACGGAGTTATCTTCAAGCATTATCACTGACCAAACAGCAGATTTGACAGCTGAATTATTTTTCTTTCTGTTTAACTGAAGCACACTGAAAATATACTATGAGATCAGATATATAGAAAAACACTAATGGTCTGAAAACATAATGCAATTCGTTCTTAAGTGCATTTAGAAATGTGTAAAGTGGTTTAATAAAAAATAATTGAGCATAAAGAAGCAATATTTTAATCCCAAATTTCATTCACAATAATTATTTTAATTCTTAAGCCTTATGAAACATGAGTGTCTGAAGCTGTATTTTAAGCTTTTTTTTACACTTGCTTTATTATTAATAATTTCATTTTACATTCATAGTGAGGTTTAGAAATATTTAATAAAATGATGATTCACCTATTAAAGTAAGTATGTGATCATAATGACCTGAAAGCTAAATAATTACATTCTGTAGATAATATGCATAGGCTTTCCTTTTGTGAACAATTACAATATCAATGCAAGTTTATGAATGCAATGATAAAAATATATAAAACCACATGATCATTAACTCTTCAATTCAACTCTATGATGTCATCCTATCAAGTTGTATAGATCTTTAATATTACTGAAAGCCACATCACTCAATGTTGTACAAAATATGCATTCTATATTTTGCCTTTGTATTTTTAAAATGTATTTAAATTTATTTATTTGATATCCTGACCACGGTTTCCCCTCCCTCCTCTCCTCCCAGTCCCTCCTGCAATCATCCCTCTGCCCAACCTTTCCATCCTCTAGTCTTCTCTTTCTATTCTGAAAATGGCAGGCCTCCCTTGGAGATCAACACAACAACTAGGATATCAAATTGCAGCAAGACTAAGCACCTCTTCTTTTATTAAGGCTGGACAAAGTGACCCCGTATGAGGAACAGGTTCCCAAAGGATAGCAAAGGAGTCAGAGTCCTGCTCCCACTGTTAGGTGTCCCACAAAAGGACCAAACTACACAACTGTATTATATGCAAAATACCTAGGGCAGTCCCATGCAGGCTCCCTGGTTGTCTGTTCAATCTCTGCAAGCTTCTGTGGTCTTAGGATTGTTGATTATCTCTGTTTTTTTTTTTTTTGTGATAGTCTTGATCCTTCTGGCTCTGACAATCCTTCCTCTCTCTCTTCAGCATTATTTTCTAAACTTGGCCTGATGTTTGACTGTGGGTCTCTGAAACTGTTTCCTTCAGTTTCTGGATAGAGCATTTCAAATGACATTTGAGCTAGGCATTTGAGTCTGAGTATAGCAGAATGTTGTTAGGCATCATTACACTGACATTCTTTTTTTCTCCAGTCATGTTTGGTTCTAGCCTAGGTTTCTGAGCCTCATAGCCTCTGGATCCTGGTGCTCCACGCAGTGTGACAGGGGAAGGCATGGATCTGAGGCTGGAATAGTAGTTAATTGGCTACTCCCTTAGACTCTGTCCAGCACAGCCCAAAGGCAGGACAGACTGTAAATAGATAGATTTGTGGTTGGGTTGGTGTCCCAGTCCCTCTACTGACAGTCTGGCCTGGTCACAGGAGCTGGCCTATTGCTTGGAGTCTTAGTTGGGGTCATCCTTCTTGATTCCTGGGAATTTCTTTTGTTCCAGGTTTCTTTTAACCACAAGGAGCACATTTCATGACCATACTGCATTCCTGAAGAGGTAAATGAGCAGCAGGCCATATATATGTACCATGCTTTCCCCTATAAAGCTGCAGTGCTGCTTGGGTATCAGAGCTAATTTGTCATTCCTTCTTGCATCGTGATGTTGCCATCCTAGCTCCTGAGTTCTGCAGTCATTGTTAAGAGACATGAGAGTGACTTCCATACAAGCACTGCCACACTACAGTGGTTTATCTGATAATTAAGTCAGCAGACAGCAGTTAATTGATTGGCAGTCTGGTCATGTATATGGTGCAATTAAACTAAGCAAAGATGATTCACATTCTAGGTAGAACAATGGTGCAAGACGTTGTCAGAGTCATCAGGATTACATGCACATTCAAATTTATGAAACAATTATCTTGGCAATTCTGATTTTGTAACTTTGATATCTATTTGACAATGGAAATTTAAATCATGAAGAACAACATTGTGAATGAGGGATAACCTACTCTAACAAAGAGAGAGGTGAGCCACTAGGTTGAGTATATCTTGACTTTAGAATGAGGAAGCACCATGAAAACATGAATCTGGAAAGGTACATGATAAACTACAGTTCCCAAAATTCCTTTCTGAGTCTGATTGCTGTTTGTAGGATTTGGGAAACAGTACATTCATGCAAGAATTACTTGTTCCCCGCTGTTTCTTTGTAGATAATCAATTTAATTCATTGTTCAAACTACCTGTAACCCATGAGGGCTGAGTGTTCTCAAAGCTACAGAATGATTCCACATAAAAAGCACTAAATTTGGACTGATTTCAAAATGAAATTACATGCCTAGACCATGTACATTTCTCCTTTTCTTTATTGTTAGTGGTAGCTTTGTAACAATTGCTCTGTTTCTTTAACAATTTACCAAGAAACAGCCCCTCTTCATTTCACTCTTGGCTCTATGGAAACAACGTTTGTGAGCAATCTGGATTCCATTTCCAGTATAAATGCGAACCGACTGGCACCAAGTCTATGGAGTAGAACATTCACACAGCATACTCAGCCAAAACTACTCTCTTCCAAGGGAAAGCTATCATTTGGTTCTGCAAATTGGTTTTCCATGTTGATTATAGTGACACAAAATAGGAATGGCTTCAGTCACCATGTTTAATTGTTCTCCAGTCCTCTCTTGATAATAAGGGGAAATAATGATAACCGTTATTCAAAGACTGAGAAAATAAATGAGACTAGAGCCAAAGTGAATTTTCAGCTGCAAGATTACGGCAAAGCCTTCTTAGAAATCATTAAAGAAAGGGTCTGAAGTGTGGAAAAGTATATCCGCTCCCCAGGGTAAGAAGCACGTTTTTGGACATAAGTACCTGAGAAAGATCTTGAAGGTCCCCAACACTCACATGTTAAAGACTTGATAGAATGACATTATGAGTAGGCGTTGATCCTTGGAGAAATGGGGCCTTGTTGGCATATTTAGAACTTGGAGCCATGTATCAAAGTGGAGTGTGAGATTACAACTTTTCCTTCTCTACTTTCTGGGGTGAGTGGCGTTTGTGTTGTGCTTCCCCACCACAAGCTGCAAACAATGAGGCCAATCTGACAATGACTGGAACCTTCTGAAACTGTAATGCTAAACCATCCTTTTTTTGAGTTATGCTCTTATGTATTTTGTGACATTGATGGAATGCTATTTGATCTTACTTCTTTATCCAAAAGAAGTAAAAATATAATTTTGTGTTTGTAGATGATATATTCCATAACTATTTGGTTTATAGTGATAAACACTGAGAAATTTGATTTATTGTTTTATTATATTCTCCAGTTGAGGTTTTGGGTAGGATTCAACAGGATTTTTGGTTACCATTTAATAGATATTATTTTATCTCAGACTTTCTGTGACATGAATGTATTTCTGTCAATTCACAATATAACACATATGTTATGGTTTACATTTAAGAGATGATAAAAATAAAAGATCTGGGAGCACAAGTGTTTTACTTAGGAATTTACTGATTTAATTATAAAAATTTATGTTCCTCAAGGTATTATAAGGGATAAGAGGAAATAAATATGTTATTATTTCTGATCTTTCTATATCTCACATCACATAACATTGGATCAAATAATATGCATAATAATACAGCTAGGAAGAACTTGAACTCAGTTTCCAAGTAGAGTCATGAACTGCAAAGTGATGCTTCAGTCAGGGACAGATTGTATATGTGATGGTCAGATGAAAATGTAGTAGTGCTGAAGAGTACCTGTCACCTAGTGAGTAATGGTTAATATACCATGACCTTTGGTTCTGGCTTGTGTTGAGTCTGTTGCTTGCAGCCTACTGCTCCAGCCATCAGGTAGGATAGTCTCAGACATGCACAAAGCATGGTTTTTGTTGTTAAAACTCTATGCTACCAATTTATATATTTAATGCGCTGTACTCTCAGGAATTATTTTAGTGTAGTTTTATCCTTCTGTTCATAAAAATACTCACAGCATAGCTTCTGTGTGCGTCTCACATGTGTTTGAGTCTACTCTGTGATATACATGTGTGCATCTCACATGTGTTTGAGTCTACTCTGTGATATACATGTGTGCGTCTCACATGTGTTTGAGTCTACTCTGTGATATTCATGTGTGCATCTCACATGTGTTTGAGTATACTCTGTGATATATATACAATGATGCAATCTCACAATGCCACATATTTCTAAGTGTACCCCAGTTATCAGTTGTGTAAGTATATAATTTTACATATACAGGTTGTAGCTAAACAGGATATATTTGTATTTAAAATGAAACTTAGAACAGTCTATGGATTATCTTGCTTTGTGGTTTTGTTGTATCTAGCCTTGGAACTTTTAGATAAACATTAATTTCTTTAGTTTTAGGGTGTTGGCTATTTACTTTTATCTCTGTGAGTGAGATGTTTACATAGGCAATGCATTCATAGTTGTCTTTAGCCTGGGACTGATAAGAGGGGGAGATGTATGTTGTTTTATCTCATAATGGAAGTCTTATTAATATTCTAGGTGCTGTGTACAATGTGAAAATTGAAATCCCTCACTGTAGCATTCTTTCATGGTTGTAAATGGTGCCATGACTAAGGTCATGCCATGATGTTTAGCATGGTTTGTGAGACTATAATAGCTTGGCTTTTTTTGACAGATTTTTCATTTAAATATTGGGCTTCACTTACTTAGGAGGTTGCCATCATTTGTAAGCTCCCCCTTCTCCGTCTTGTAATCTCTGCAGGATGAAAAATGCTCTGATGCTACGGAAATTATTCCAGCACAGATGCATTTAGATTGTGGAAATCACTCTGGGTTGTTTAAAGCAAGACATTTTCTGATTGTTTCCATGATGATTGGATGCTTCATTAACCCCTTTATTGTTGACATCCTATGGAGACTCGATATGTAGTCTTAATTATTTTAAAAGACAATTCTTTGTTATTTAGTTGGTGATTAAAAACACATTAAAGGATGGCACAGAAAGACTATTTTTGTTCATTACTAGATCTAAAAATCTAATCATGTAGTAAGAGACTAATTTTCACATAATTCTTAAAACAATAAGTACACTACTGTAGAAATTACTTGTGCTGCCTGAATCAGTTAATTAACCAAACCACATGAGAAAGAGCAAGAAAGTGATTATTTTCCATTAATCAAATGGAAAAGTCAAGGGTAGACACCTCTATCAGTGCTTTTAAGAAAAGAATCTCAGGGTGAATTCATAGGATGAACCCAAACTATTAGAATGTAAGTGAAAAAAAAACAAGGAAGAAAAATAGCACACTAAAAGCTTATGAAATCCATTTAAAAGAAAGAGACAATCTAAAGGATGGAATTATAGTTCTTAGGGAGCAAATATGAGGCCAGAGATTTCTGTACAAAGCAAAAACGTTACAAACAATAATTTCATGAATACAGCTCAATCATCTTTATGGAACGGAGTAGACATTTCTCTCTCAGGGTTGACATACTGGAATCTTCCACTTGATATAGTCTTTGTAAGATTTACATAACAGAGTTTGCACAGTAAATATACATCAGAAGAAATCTTTATATTGTACCTGGAATGTGAGATTATTTTCATTATATACCTGCTGCAAAACTTAAAGCAAAAATACTAATTTTCTATATATATCTCTTTTTATCTCACTTTATATAGAGATATAGATATATGCTTGTTTGTATAAATTCATTTTCTCTTTCTTTCCTTTCTATCTTACTTTTTTTATTCAAAAATCAGAAGTATCTTTTTAAACAATTCTCTAGCTAAAAGCCCCTTCCAAAATTTATGGCAGTATCTGGATAGATTGTTTTATATTCACAATACAATAACAGAAGGAGAAATTGAGACAGCAAGATTAATCCCAAAGTTCGTATACTCAGTTTCTATTGAATTCTAAGCCAATGAACTGATTACAGTTCAAGACTGCTTGTCTCCCAATCTACAAGGCATCTTTTTGAAATGTAAAGCATAAGGCAATGAAAATAAATGTCTTAAAATTCAAAGATAAACCATATCTGGAGAGATTTCTTATAATTTTTTTTCTTTTTTCTTTTGAGTGGTTTAGAGTTTATTTCTCAGTACCTACTTTTGGCAGCTAAAAACTGCTTGTCACTCTAACTCCAGAGGACCCAACACCTTTTTCTGCCCCTAAGGACAGAAAATACACAGTTCCATACCCCCCAAAATACACTCATACACACACACACACACACACCACACACACAGACATGCATACTCATAAAATACAAAAAATAAAAACATAACAAATCATTAAAAATCAAATGTAAATCATTAAAAATTCTCAATTTTCATTTTACAAAGTTTTTATATTCAATGAATAATAAAATATTAAAAAAATGAATTTATAAAAACAAGCATATATCTATCTCTCTATATAAAGAGAGATAAAAAGAGATATGTATAGAAAATTAGATTTTTGCTTTAAGTTTTGACTATTTTATGTATTCTAGATTATCATTTTCATAGATAGTCATTTAAACAATATGATCCAATTATTATCTTCAGAGGCTATGGTTTTGTGGTAAGTCTAGCATGGGCTTCTGTGTGGGTTCTTATGTAATTCTTAGTTCTATGAATTCCATTACCTTCCATCATATTGTAAAATGGGGGTTGCTGTTAAATTTTTATAAGGAAACAATTTAAGTTCACAAAGGCTGCTCACTGCTCAGTCAACTATATTTGTTTGTTCATATTAGGATCATTTGATTGCTTCTTCCTTTAAGATTTTTCTTTCCCTATTTGAAAGCTCAAAGACAGTAATTTCAATTTTTACCTCTCACTTCCAAAAAATCTAACTTTAACATTAATTGAAACCATGTAAAACAACTGTCTCCTGTTAGGAATCAGGTGGATTTCATATAAATATAATAATCTCCATCAATAAACTGATCAGATTCAACTTTGCTATAAAGATGAGAAAAATAAGTCTTTAATGGGGTAATAATTACCTAATGAGGGTCACTTAAGACATAAGAAGAAACTCATAAAGTTTCCAAATAATCATAATGCATGAGTTTTCACCATAATTCCTGGTGGATCAGAGTTACATGATAGAACATAACTGCCCTTTCAGAATGGACATCTTAATCTATCACGCTGAAGGACAGGAACAGGCAGAGATTAAAGTGAGGTGAATTTTGCCTTTTGGATTTTTAAAGAAACATTTTAACATTCTAAACCCTTGATAGTAGTGACAAAATAGAGAACAAAATCACTCTGCTGTCATTAGAATTTTTTTAAATTCTAATTTTTAAAAAAGATGCATTTTCAATTACGTGTGTTTGTGTTCTGGTGCGTGGGTATGTGCCAGGGAGTGCAGCGACTGCAGGTATAGAGGATCCCCTGTAGGTGGAAGTTCAGAGGTTGAAAGCTGCCATACATGGATGATAGACAAGAGACTTGGGGCCACTGGAAGAGGAGCCCACACTCTTTACTACCATGACACAACTCTAGTTCCTCATGGAGGGCCATTTAAACAGCCCTTTTCATTGTAAAGGCAACCACAAGCCAGAAGACAGATGAGATTGAGACAATACTCATTTCTTTCCTTGATGACTTAGGGTTTAAAGCATTTTTTTCTTGATTATAAACAGGTACACAAACTAAATAAAATGCAGTGTGGGTTTGAACTTACTTTAGAAATTACTCCAAAACATAAATTTCCATAATTAACAGAGCTTTTAAAAGAATCTTATTTTGACTTATTTGCAATAAGCTGATATTTTATGATATAAAAACATTATTCAGTCTATAAAGCCAGAGTTCAATCAGTAAATTAGTTTCAGAGAAAGGGCTTTAGGGATCAAGTAAAGTCATTACATATACTATAGAAATTTCAGGAATGTTTTTACCATTATGATAATTAACCATACAAATATGACAAACACCTGCTGCTGATTTCCTTTGACCTAAAGGAAAGAGATAAAGTATATATATATACATAATATATAATATTATTATAAATATATTAATATATTTAATGAAAAGTATATATGTAGTAAGAGGGTGGCCGGGAACACACCAGCAGCCTCTTACTACATATATACTTTTTCTCAATAGAAGACAAGCAGACTTCTAATGGATAATAATAAAATAAAATGTAGCAAGATAAAACAAAACTACTAACATCAAAATAGGACAAAACACAGAAACAGAAGGAAAAGAAACCAAGTAAAGGCATAAGAAACAGATAGAGATTCTGAGACACTCTAGTTCATATGCTAAGAAATCTACCTCTACCAAAAAAAAAAAAACCCAAAACATTAACTGAAAGCTGTAACACACACACACACACACACACACACACACACACACACACACACACACGAACAAAAGATTGGTAGGATAAAATTAGAGAAAAAAAATAAAATAAAATAAGTATTGTCTTTTCAACTCTCCAACCCTATCTGCCCTTATAGTTGTCAATGAAGTCTTCTCAGTATGAAGTAATTTGTTCATATTTTCCCCCATTCTTATCATTTAAACACATGGGTCTCCTTTTATATCCGCCACTAAATGTTGTTCTCAGACAAACAATGACATTTTGCTTAGTTAGGGCTTTATTGCTGTGAAGAGACACCATAAAAATGGCAACTTAAGAAAAAAAACATTTAATTGTGGATGGCTTAGAGGTTCAGAGGTTTAGTGCATAATTTTCATGGCAGGGAACACAGAAGGGCACAGGCAGACATGGCACTGGAGAAGCAGTTGAGAGTTCTACATCTGGATCTGCAGGCGGCAGCAAGAAAGAGTGACACTGGCCCTGGCTTGAGAATCTGAAATCTCAAAACTCACATCCAATGACACACTTCCTCCAATTATTCCTGATAGTGCCGCTCCCTGTGAGCTTCTGGAGGCCATTTTCCTTCATATAACATCTGATTGTCATTTGTTCCATTTGCTGGCTTGACAGTTATTTTACTCTAAATATTTCAAAGTCCACAAATTTGAGGAGAACATATGTGGAGTAGCTGGTGACACCCCAACAGTAACAGGCACATAACATGTTCCAACAAACCGGTAGTTTCATTTATATTTTAAGTTTCAAGAATGTTTCCCTTGGATTGTCACTTTCTAATATACATTCCATTTGCTAGCTTTTCCAATACGGGATTTCTATTATCTCTGTGCTGAAAATTCTAGATATATTTCTCTATTTGACATCATTTTTCTAATAATTTTTGTTTTCAATTAATTCCATTTCTATTTTTATGCTGTTTGATCTTCATTCTCTGCCCTGCAACATCGTCTTTATCTGTTTTCAATTTGGTTCATTTCTTTTCAAAATAAATATAAAATATATTTTTCGTATGTCATTTTTTAAACTCTGCTTCAGTGTTCCAGAAATTTTCTGCTGATTGTTTAGGTTGTTGGAATCTATCATATGAGACTTCCTTAAGGCATTTGGCTCAATTTGACCTAGAGTCATGTTGACCTAGGTTCATTTGACCTAGAGGCAGATTTTTGAGGTGCTGAGTGCTCTTTATTGGAAGTTGTGCTCTGGAACATTTTATTTTTTCCTTAATATTTCTTGTAGTACGTTATAATAAAAACAAGACTGCAATTTTAGAATGTATCTATCAGTTTATTAATTTTCTTAGAAGTGTTCCTCTTTTGGTGAGATACTGAAATACAGCCACTCCGTCTCGATTTTTCTGAATCATTCTCTGCTCCCACTTTAATTGTCTTTCGTTATTTGGCATCTCTGTTATTCCTGCCTTGCAGAACTCTGATAGTTCTACCTGCTGTTCGTACTCACAGTGATGGAGGAAGTTCAGGTTTATGAAACTGCATAGTTTACCCACCACTCCTTCACCTTAGGCTTTCACACTGGATGGTGGAGAGCTACAGAGAAAGAACCACCCATTTCCTGTATCTTCCACGCTTGTGACTTCGCATTGTTCTATAGTGCTTTCAGCCTGACACCGCTTGAATGACCAGGCACTGGAGACGAGAATGCAACTTGCTGAAAGTGTTTATCAGCTCTAGGCAGAATTTTTATTGTATCTTAATATAATATCATATCATCTTCAAATAATGATACTTTAACTTCTTCCTTTCCGATTTTGCATGCCCTTGATGTCCTTCAGTTGTCTTATTGCTTTAGCGAAAACTTCAAGAACTATAGTGAATAGTCCTTGATATAGATTCAATAGATATTGAGAAAGTGGATAACCTTATCTTATTACTTATTTTAGTAGGATTGCTTTGAGTTTCCATTTAATCTGATATTGACTTGCTGGCAATTACCCTTACTTAGCTATGTCACTTGTACCCCTAGTATCTCTGGAATTTTATCATGAATTGGTTTTGAATTTTGCCAAATGCTTTTCAGCATCTAGTGAGTTGATCATATGTTTTTTCTTTCAGTTTATTTATATGGTACAATGGACAGATTTTCATATACTGAACCATCCCTGCATTTCTGGGATGAAGCTACTTGATCATGGTGTATGATCTTTTTGATGTGTTCTTGAATTTGATTTTCAAGTATTTTATTGAGTATTTTTGCAAGTACGTTACTAAAGGAAATTGGTCTCTCATTCTCTGTCTTTGTTGAGATTTTATGTGGTTTGGTTATCATGTTAACTGTGGCCTCATAAATTGAATTGCACAATGTTTATTTCTGTTTCAATTTTATGGACTAATTTGTGGAGTATTGGCACTAACATTTTTTTTGGGTTGGTAGATTTTAATGATTGCTTCAATTTTTCTTAGGGGTTATAGTACTATTAAAGTTGTTTATCTGATCTTGATTTAATTTTGTAAGTGATAACTATTGAGAAAATTATTCATTTCTTTTATATGTTTCCAATTTTGTGTTGTACAAGTTTTTAAAGCAACTCCTTTTGATTCCATGGTTTTTCTGGGTATCTGTTATGCCCTTTCTCATTTATAATTTAATTAATTTGGGTATTCTCTGTCTTTTAGTTAGCTTGGATAATGTTTGTCTTTCTCATTAGTTTTTATCAAAGAAAAATCTTTAATTGATTATCTGAATTTTTCTCTTTGTTTCTATTTCATTAATTTAAGCCATTAGTTTGATTTTTCCCTAAAATCTACTCTTCTTAGCTGTGTCTGCTTCTTTTAGTTCTAGAGTTTTCACGTGTGCTATTAAGTTGTTAGAATGAGATCTCTGCAATTTCTTTATGAAGGCACTTAATGCTAAGAACTTTTCTCTTAGCACCACTTTCATTGTGTACCATAAGTTTATTTGAGCTGTGCATTCCTTTTTTATTGTACTCTAAGAAGTCTTTAGTTATTTATTTTTTGTTTTGACCCAGTAATCATTCACTAGTGAGTTGTTGAGTTTCTGTGAATTAGAAGCCTTTCTGTTTCTGTAGCTGTTGAAATCCAGCTTTAATCCATTGTGGTCTAACAGGAAACAGTAGGTTAGCTCAATTTTCTTGTATCTATAGATTCTTGCTTTGTGACTAAGCATGTGGTTAATTTTGAAGAAGGTTCCATGAGATGTGGAGAAGAAGCCATAGTCTTTTGTGTTGGGGCAAAATATTGTGGATATCTGCTGGGTTCTTTTGATTTATAATGTCTGTTAGTTCCAATATTTCCTTGTTTCAGTTTTAGCTGGTTGACCTATCCATTGGTGAGAGTGGAATATTGTGGTCTCCCCTATCAGTATGTGAGGGTCAATATGCGATTTAAGCTGTAGTAGTATTTATCTATCTATCTATCTATTTATTTATTTATTTATTTATTCATTCATTTATAAAAAATGGTGTTCTTGTGTTTGGGGCATAGATATTCAAAACTGAAATGTCATCATGGATAGTTTTCCTTTGCTCAATGTGTAGCGTACTTCACTTTCTCTTTTGATTAGTTTTGGTAAGAATCTCATTTGTTAGGTATTTAAATGGCCAATTAGCTTGCTTTTTAAGTCCATTTGCTTGGAATATCGATTTCCATCATTTTACAAGTAGATAAATATCTATCCTTTATTTTTTCTATCTTTTAGGTATAAGAAGAATGGATCCTGTTTTCATATCCATTCTGTTTGTCTGTGTCTTTTTCTTGGGGGGTTGAGACAATAGGTATTGAGCGATATCAACATTATTTTTAATACCTGCTATATTGCTGTTGTTGTTGTTGTTGAGTGTTTCCCTTCTTTTGGTTTTGCTGGTATGAGATTATTTATTTCCTCTGTTTTCATGGATGTAGTTAACCTCCTTAGGTTGTAATGTTCCTTCTAGAATCTTCTTTAGGCCTGAATTTGTAAACAGATAATTTTTAACCCAGGGCTCTGTGAACTGAAGCAGGTGGATCTTTGTAAGTTCAATGACAATAGGATCTACAGAGAGTTCAGGCTATCCAGTGCCACAGAATTAAACTTAGGTAAATTTTATTTGTAAAAATAAAACAAAGCCAAACTGATGTGGGATTTCCCTCTGTATGCTGTGAATACCATTCATTAATAAAGATACTGTCTTGGGTCTGTGCAGGGAATATAGGTAGGCAGGGAAAAACTACACTGAATGTTGGGAGAAAGAAGGGTGGAGTCAGGAAAAGCTATGTAGCCCTGCCAGAGACAGATGCCAAAACCTTAGCCATAAACTACAGCCACATGGTGATATACCGATTAATAGATATGGGTTAAATTAATACGCAAAAGTTAGCCAATAAGAATCTAGAGCTAATAGGCCAAGCAGTGATTTAAATAATATAGTTTCTGAGTGATTATTTTGGGACTGAGCAGCCAGAAACCAACAAGTGGCCCTTCTTACTAGAAACTGGTGTCCATGTGGCCAACTGAAATCCACGTAAAACCCAAGAAAGATTAAAATGGAATCCTAGACACAAAAGAACAGAGTTAAGCATGGTTTGGTAGCAGCATTTTCTTGGGTGGGCTCTGTTTGCTAGAAGAAATCAGAGGCATGGATCTTTTTAGAGAGGTTTTCCTGATGCAGCATTAGCAGAATAAAACCTGGGCTGTTTTGAAATGCCAGCTTTCTGGGTCATGCTGCCAAGCTAACTCTGACTCTTTCTGGAGGTCTGGCTATGGAAGATTTAAATGGGGTTTGGCTACAACTTGCTTAATGGGAACATAGACTGGTTGTGTACCTAAAAATGGGGTTGTGAGCAAGCTTCTCAGAGGCAGTGAATAGCTTTGCCAAGTCAGATTGGGCGGGCCAATCAGGCTGTGACACATTTCCCCTAGCAATGGTGCAGCTTAGGTTCATAAGAAGCACTTAGCATTTTAAGAAGCAGTTATGGGCAGAAAATAATTACAGATATGTAATAAAGACAAATTCAGATGGAAAGACCTCTAAATGGGTCACAGTGTTGAATAAATCTAGATAGGCTTAGGAGAGAGAAGAAAAAGAGAATAGAGAGTTGGAAAAGAAGTAAAAAGGTTTTAAAAATTAAAGCAAAGTCTTTAAAGAGACAGAATACAGACAGTCATAGATTAAAGAAATAAAGAATAATAAGCCATGTAAAGATGGCCTATACGCAGAGTCTGGATTATGTATACTATTGTGTTTTCTTGAATTTTTTTGACTTCAGAGAGACATTTGATTCTGGGGACTGCTAAGCTACGTGAACATATATATTTTAAAGGTAACTTCAATTCAAAATATGGGTCTAAGAATTTGTTGCTTTGGAAAAGTGGTTCTTCTTTTGTTTACACAGGGAATGAGAACCTGTGGGTTGCTTCTAGACTAATATGGTTTGATGCCCCAAGACCCCCTGAAAGGTCACTGTGAATACTCCCCCAAAATTATTTTGCCCAACTGCTGACTGAGATGAACCTAACACACAGGATATGCCATGAAAGAACTGATTAACAGCACCACCAATTAAGAAGAAGTAGTCTAGAAAACTCCACCCAAATTCCCAAATGTTGTTAAAAATGTTTCTTTACATTTAAAGGGGGTATACTATAAAGATTTGTATTGGTATGGATCTTGGTCTATAGATACAAATATAAGGTCAATTTTGTTATATGTATATTCCTGCTCTTGATTAAGGTATTGTGTTTGTGCAGCTCATTTAAAAATGTAATGTATAATGAAGAAATATAGGTTAATAGATAATCATCTATTATGGTTTGTAACATGAGGGCCTGCTTGTTGGGGTTTATGTCCTGCCCGGTTCCCCAGCTGTTTAGTCCCAGAGAAAATCACACAGAGAGTCTCCATAAGTTACAAACTGATTGGCCCATTAGCTCAGGCTAAGTATTACTTCTTATAAGTTATATTAACCCATTATTTTTATCTATGTCAGCCATATGGCTCAGTACCTTTTTCAGCGGGGCAGGTCACATCCTGGTTCTTCGGTGGTCTGGGGAGGAGTGGCGACAGAGCTTCCTGCTTCCCAGAATTCTCCTATTTTCCTTGCTCTGCCTCTACTTCCTGTCTGGGTGTCTGACCTATACATCCTGGCTAATGGCCAATCAGCATTTATTTAAATCATGATTGACAGAATACAGACAATTCTCCTGCACCAGTGGTCAAGCTTGTAGTCATGTTAGTTAGATTTTCTAGATGTACAGAGATGTATTTCAGATGGATAGGCATTTTTCAAACCTTTCAAAGTCTACAGAATATGGCATTTAAAATGTTTTAAGAACTTGGAAGACTTTTCATGACAGTGAGATGCATCTGCTCCTGGCAACAACAATTACTTCAAGAAGAAGATGGGCATCGAAGAGGTTAGCTATTTTGACAAGAAACTGCTCTTGCCTGGAGTGCTTGATGAACTGGACATGCAGGACCCACAGAGAAATGACTGCTGAACTTGCCTAAAGGTGAGACCATCCTTCAGGGTTCCTGCTTCATGAAAGAGTTTGCTAGACATTCTGCAGAACACAGAAAAATGTGATTGACAAACTGCCAATATAGGCTGACCTTTCTTTGAAATTTCCTGCTTCGTGGAAAAGTCTGCTGGATACTATGGGCATGTAGGCTGAAGATAGATGCCCCAACAGCACAGAAGAACTTTGGGTGACTGTGTAGACAATGAGATGTCTCTGTCAATTCTAGAGTTTTGGAAGTTGCTTACAATGCACTTCCAGTTTACTTAGGTAATATTATATATTTTTGTAGTCTTGATGGAGTTGAAGAATTTATATAGTTATAGTTTTCCTTAATTATGACAAAAGATAAAGTAGATATAAATATTATTACTATAATTCTTGCTGGATACCTGTTTTGTTATATGTAATTTTACTATGTTAAAGTTAAAACCTTCCATTTCACTTAAGCAGAAAAGGGGAGGTGATGTGGGATTTCCCTCTGTATGCTGTGAATACCATTGGTTAATAAAGAAACTGTCTTGGGCATGCACAGGGAATATAGGTAGGTGAGGAAAACTAAACTGTGAGAATGCTGGGAGAAAGAAGCGCAGAGTCAGAAGGAGTCATGTGTCCCTGTCAGAGACAGACACCAGATCTTTAGTCAGTAAGCCACAGCCACATAGTGGTACACAGATTAAAAGAAATGGGCTAAATTAATATGAAAGAGTTAGCCAATAAGAAGCTAGAGCTAATGGGCCAAGCAGTGATTTAAATAATATAGTTTCTGTGTGATTATTTCGGGGCTGAGCAGTTGGGAACCAACAAATGGCCCTTCTTATTACACCAACCAACTTATTTTTCTATTTGATATTTTTCTATATGATTAGTGTATCTCCATTAGATTAATATGCATTGTATATCATAAACCTTCTCTCATTGAACCTTTAAAAATATTTTTGTTATGGCAATTTCATACATACATGTACAGTGTATTTGTATCACACTACCTCCTGTTAATCACTTCCCACCTCCAGTTCCTCCTAGATACAAAGTCTACTACTTCCTATCAATTTCTTTTCTCTTCTTTTTTGTTTATCCTCTCTTTCTTCCTTTTAAACTTCATTCTGTTGTTCCTATTTCTAATCTACCTATTTGAGATAATGCAAAATGTATGCTTATTTGGTATGGTACCATCCACTGGAGAGTAGACAACTTTCATTGGCCACAATACCGAACAAAAGCAACTCTCCCCCCTTTGCCACACTTCAATATCCAATTTATTTCATTTAATATTTCACCAACATGAACCAATTTAAATATTATTATTGAACATCTCCCTAATAATGACCATCTAATAATGTTACCCTAAAGCCTTCTCTCAAGAACAAATTATTATTAATATTACCTTTAGTACCCTAAAATTTTAAAACTCTCTACTTTTTACAGGTTAGTGCTCTGTTTTTTCTTGGATGGTGTTCTATGTTAAACGACTGTAGTTTCTTACTTAGAAGTAACAGAATAAGAAAAATAGATTTAATTGAGAAATTGAGACATGTAGTCACTTTAATGAATTTTGTTTGTAAAATATTTATACTTACTAATGAAAATAGTCATTGATTACTTTTGAATCTCTGATCCAAGAACAATAATTTTTATTATTGTTCCATAAGAATGTTTCATAATTGGTGGGATTTGATTATTAGTGCCTACCATCATTTTGTATGTGCCAGAACATTCCTTGTTCAAAAACAGGCTTTGCTAACCATGATACTCTGTCTCAAAATGAAATTTCCAGGTTGAAATCTTTAAATCAAATGGGTTATTAGGAGGATTTTGAAGTTGATTTGACCATCATGACAAAACCCTTGTGAATTCTAGTAGGACTCTTTTGAAAGAATTACCATTCAATATGAGGACATTGTAAGAGGTGCCACATCAGATTAAGCTGCCTCTCACTGACACAGAATCTACCATTTACTCTATATGGACTTTCCTGTCTCAAGAAATCCATGTTATTATAGCATCTATATGGACTAGTATGGTATTGCAGATCTCCCCAAAACTTAGAATCTGTGTTACACTGAAGACTAACTATAATCATGCCTATAGCTCCTAGTTTATCTTTGAGGTAGAATTCTTAATATCACTTTCCTTTGTTGAAAGGTGTCATTCATAACTACTGCAGTAAACAGTCAAATCTCTATTGTACTTGCCTTTCTGTCAGCATATTTTTCTTTTCTAACAGTATCATTGAATATATAATAGAAAGCAGAAAGCCAAATGATATTGCTAAGCTTATTTTCTCAGGATGTGTTCACTACTGTTCAGACAAGATGGTTTATTTCTAAGTCATTCTGTTTCTCAAAGAAGTATCTAACTTAGTTTGTACTTTAGACATTTAAGTGATTTGGAAATATATTAAACCAAAGTACAATAAAACATTGGAATGTAGCTTTCAATTATTTTTAGTAAATATCACAGTTAAATTAAGGTTTTATCCTCTTTGGTTGAACCCTATTTGTAGTTCCATTTCTTCATTCTCAGGTTTTCAACAAGTATTTTTCAATCTCTCCCCCTCTTGATTTTGAGAATACTGGACACTCAGATGTATAAAGACCTTGTTCATTTGTAAATATGCATGTATGTATGTTATGTGTATGCAGTATACATTTGTTTACATGTTCAAGGGTGTGTTTATAAATGATTACATCCTTGGACGATTACCCTCATCTTCTCCCTGTGTTTGAGGTATGACCACTTGATCATCACTGAACACCAGGCTAGCTGTACTTAAAGCTTTGGAGATTCTCCTGTTTCTCGGCTCCCCAGGCAGGCAAGGATTACAGGTGCATGTTTTATGTGGGTTCTGGGATCTAAATTCTGGCCATCAGTCTTGCAGTGAGTGCTTTAGCCAATGAGTTAGCTCCCCAGCCCTTTGTGATCCTTTATTTACAGGGTAATTTATCTTGACATAGATTCTCAAACTTCCATCTTTACTGTGACTATTTGATTTAATTTTTTTTAGGCAATCTGTATGGAAGATTCCAAGGCAAGTCAGAGTTTAGTGCAAATCTATTTTGTTAGAAGGGACAAGAAAGGCATGAGATTTAAAAATATTCTGAAATTAAGAAGGGGAAGATTTAAGTAACCACAATTCCAGAGGAAAATGCTGTTAAATTTATTAAATGTCTTCCAAAAGTCTCTGGAGTCAATCAGGTTTAGTTTTCAGAATACTGGACTTGTGATGTAATTATGATAATCAAGCAAAACTTTAAGGGGCTTGTAGGATATTCACAGAAATGATAAGTAAAGACAGGTGAGATTGAAACCATAGAGGGATGTACAGAATGAAAAGAGACAACTGATTAGGATACAGCCATGAGAAATGATGATATTATCTCGACAGAAGCACATGGACTTGTGAAGAAAAAGGCAGAGAAGAGACGCTTTGAGAACCAGACAAGAAGTTTTAACCTTTTCTCCCACAACATATTAACCCAGCTCTACCTGGTATTATTCCAAAGACTATATTGAAAGCGATTTTTTTGTTAAATTAATGAACTAATCAAAAGATTAATTTTCATGCATTGTCTTTCAGTGCTAGGGATTTGAGACAGGCTGTACCACAACATAGAGAAATGGTCTGCCCCTGTCATGGTCAGTTTTGAAGGTCAACTAGCCACAACTTAGAACCTCATGCAAAGAGTTTCAACGGAGTGAATTCTTTATATGTTTCATCTTGGGGCATGTCTACAGAATGTTGTCTTGATTGTTGACTGGATGCTGAAAGATGGGTCATTGTAGCAAGAATTTCTAAACTCTATCGGATAGGGGAAAACTATTTGAATGTGAGGAAGACAGCAAGGGTTCCTTTATTCTCTTCGCTCTTGACTGTAGATATAGATGTGATGCCTCCAGGTCCCACCTTAACGTCTTCCCAGGACTGGATTGTAATCTGGAATTGTAAGCCAAACAAACCCTTCTTCCCAAATGCTGCTTTTAGTCACTGATATTTTATCATAATAACAGAGACTAAGCTAGAGCCACAGCTGCCCTGTATCTACAATCTTTCTTGGCACAATTTGAAGTGTTATTATTCGAGAGATTGCCAAAAATATTCCTGAGCTTCAGAATTCAGAGGCAATGATAAAGTGGCGGTATAGATGAAATTAGTAAATTTCACATCACTGGTTTAAATATGCTACTGTATCTTGAATTATAATTAGTGTGGTTTACTTAGTACCAAAAATGCATGTGTCTTACATTCTTCACCTTCCTATGACTCTCATGATGGTGGGCTTGCCTGCTGTTACAACCTATGGTTACAGGTAATCTGATCTGAAATGTCCTGATGTTGCAAGAGATGACAGACTGGTGAATAATTGCACCACATGGAACTTGTAGACTGTATTCAGACTTAGCCATATTGACATACAGAGTTAGCCATCTTCAGTAAAATAGGGCAGTTTTCATGATAGGTAAAATCTGTAACACAGGCTGTAGATGAAGTCTTTACTGATGTAAGGAGCCCTTTGATATGAGGTAATAACACATGCAGTGAAGTCAAGCAGCTCAGGATTAGTGAGCTGTGAAAATGTTTTGAATATTACAATGTGTATTACTTTCTGAGTGATCATTGCCAAAGTACCTGAAATTTATGATAGATGAACATAAAGTATTTCTTACTTTTCTACTTAATGAATGTTGAAGACTAAGTTTAAAAAGAAAGTTTTTGTTACTGAAAATGATGCTATAAATCTTAATTTCTTTTTATTTTTTCTTTGTATTGAAATAGATTCTTTTCTTACAGAATATATCCTGGTTATGTTTTTTCCTCTCTCTACTTCTCCCAGTTCCTTCCTGTCTTCTGTCCTTTCTGAATCAACTCTATTCTCTCTCTCATTTGGAAATAATAGGCTTCTAATAAATGACAATAATAAAATATCACAATAAATAATAATAAATAAATAATAAAAAGATAAAACAAAAACTATCACATTGAATTTGGCAACACAAACCCAAGTAAGGAATAGATTCCCCAAAATGCATAAAAATGAAACCCATTCATTCACACACTCAGGAATCCCATAAAAACAGTAAACTGGGAGCCAAAATATATATGCAGAAGACGTGGTGCACATCCATGGAGGCAATGGGTGTGCTGTCTAAGTCTCTTTGAGTTCATGTGGGCTTGATCATGTTGATTTAAGAGGGCTTTATTTTCCTGGTGTCCTCCATCCCCTCTGGCTCTTACACCATCTCTCTGCCTCCTCTTCCTCTGTGTTCCCAGCGACTTGAGGGGAGGGATTTGATGGAAACCTTTCATTTAGGGCTGAGTATTCCAAGGTCTCACTTTCTGCGTAATGCTTGGCCAAGGGTCTCCTGTATTTTTTTCCATCTATTGCAGAAGGAAGCTCTTCTGAAGATGTCTGAGCAAGACACTGGTCTATGAATATAGTAGAATATCATTAGGAATAATTTTATTTTTATCACAATCTTTCTTTTTCTATAAATACCAGTAGAATTTGGTTTTTCCCTAGGTCCCTGTGTTGTCTTGTTTCTGGCTCTTGATCACCCAATCAGTGCCAGATATGTGTTCCATCTCATGGAGTGAGCTTTAAGTGAAATCAGTTGACTACTCTCACAAGCTGTGGGCTATCATTGCACTAGTGTATCTTGTAGGTAGAATGCCACTGTAGATCAAAAGTCTGTGGCTGGCTTGGTGTTTACATTTCTCTAGTATTAGTTATCTCTACATTGAGAAATTCTGATTGATGCCAATGGTGATAACAGGTTTGGGCTCTATTAACTAATTTGCTTGGAGAAGATGGACTAAAACCACTTAGAAGTAAGCAAAAGGAAAGTATTCAAAAATTCTAGGTTGGAGAGAAGGCTTAGTGAGTGTGGTATCTGATGGATGAGAATAAGGACCTGCTTTAGATCCCCAGCATCACGTAAACCCTGAGTGTATCAGCGCACACATATAACGCCATGAGTGCCTACAGTGACAGGTGGATCTCTGAGTGGATGGCCAGCCATTCTATTCTGTTTAACCAGCGACATTCATGTTCATTGAGAGAAGCTATCTCAGAGAAAACGATTGGTAGATAAGTGATAAAAGCACCCAATCTTGAGCCTCAGGCTTCACAGACCCATGCATCCACATGTACATGCACCTTTAAACATATAGTTTCACATCACTGAACATGTATACACACACAAAGACACACATTCACACATACTTTATGGATAAATTTCAACATGGGTAGTTTCTTTCTTCATCAAGTTATACACATTTCTATGAACTCAAAATGTTCATTTTTTTTTCAATTTATATGACAGACACAGCAGCTTTTCTTCAAGCTAAATAAGAATAGAAAGGGTAAAAAATAATCCTACACTGTGAGTTAGTAATTCAGCTGTGCAAAGCTTTCCAGAAGAAAATAGTTTTTCATTAGAGTATGGACACAATTTTGTAAAGCCAGAATTTCAGTGTCTAAACATTAATTTGAATAAAGTGAAGTCTTCAGAAAATAGAAAAGACAATCTTAATTATGTTGAATAATATGTACACTTTTTCTCTGAAACATATGGGCTAGTTAATTGTACATCATTTTCTCAAATAGCTTCCTCAAATATTTAATAAATATGAAAAATAGTTTACAAGGGGAATGAGGAAGTCCTTACAATACTATTGTCACTAGTAGGAAACATATTTTTCCAAAATCATAGGCTGTGGCCTGTGTGCATTTATGATATTAATAACATCTTTATTATTTTTATGTTTTTTATATTTTTGACACCCAGTGCTGTTCCTTGTACATTGTTAGGGTTAATACATGCTCGGAGAATAAATGAAAACAAATGCACCATGCATTAATAATTTGTATTTATACAGAAATTATGCATATTTAAGAAAACTGAATATTTATGACAAACCAAAGCAGTCTTCTGGGTCCAGGTGATCAGCGTGACAAAAGGAAACTGCATTGTCCTTGTCCTTTTGCCTTTACAAGGATAAGACACAGAGTCAGCCCCTGACTAGAGCAGGGGCAGCAGGATATAGGGCATTAAATCTGCCGGAGGATCTGTTTGAAGATCATTATTAGTGGAGAAGGAAACAATCACACTGTGGTGTGATGGCCAAGGGTGACAAGACTAAAGACGTTTTCATTCCCAACCATGCTCACAAAGAACTGAAACATAAACAAAGGAAGAATATCACAAACTGTTACATTTCTATTCAGGAAAGGGCACGGGAAACAGTTTTAGAGTACAAAGTACCCCTTGCCAAGGACAGTCACCACTACGCTGAATTGCTGAGATTTTGCACACATACACCACACAATTCTATACACACACACTCCATATGTAAAGATGAATGACAAATGTAAACATAAACTCACATTACATGACGTGATGTAAGATTTGAACTACACTAATAGAAGTGATGCCAGCCGTACTTTAAGCAATTCGCTTTTCTGGTGTCTTGCTTGCCTCATATAATATGGGCACAGCATCTCGATCCAACTACACAGAGGTCTCATGTAACTTTCATGTGTTGCTAGTCAGGTTAGGGACAGAAATCAAAGTGAGAGGAAGCGATGTGAGGGCTGGAAAACAAACGCCAAGATCAATCTTGACTTTCTTTTTAAGTTTAGAGAGAAAGAAAAAAAAAAGAACCTTGATCAATCAACATGTATTTATTGAGTGAAAAATCTCATTAAAAATCTTAAATGTAAATTTTGACCTGAGAATTTTGACATCCTTTCAATTAGACCCTTAAGCAACATTTTTTTTCTCTTTGTGAGATCTTAAGAGCTTGTATAATATTAGTCACACAATGTCTCACTATATAATCCTATGGAATATGACTTTTGGTGCATTTGCTTTGTATTCTGGATAGAATGGAGTGATTTAAAAATCTCTATTTAAGCCATTAGATATTGAAATTTTCTATTTTTTTCAGTACTGTACTTGAAAATAATGTGTGCTACAAATCCCAGAAATTTATAAAGAAATTAAGATTTTCTTGAGCCCTTTATTTCTGTAATATAGTTATAAGCTTGATCATTTGAAGTTATTTTGGAAGTAAAATTTTATCTTGTGAACATGAGCTCTGCAAAGAAGAAGTAATAGAAATAATTATATTTTATTATACAGTCAAGGAAGTTTTTGAGGATGTTAAATTATTAAGAAATTAAAGCTGACGATCTGTTGGGGGTGTTGGGAGGGGTACCAGGACCTATCCCAGGTGCATGAAGTGGATTTTTGGAGCACATTCCCTGTCATGGGATCCATCACTCAGCCTCGATACAGGGGAGATGGGCTTGGTCCTGCCTCAGGTTGGTACTCCAGACTTTGTTGACTCCCCAAGGAAGGCCATACCCCCTCTGAGGAGTGGATGGGGTCTGGGAAGGGGGAAGGTATGGGAGCAGAAGAAGGAGAGAGAGTGGGAACTGGGATTGGTATGTAAGATGAAAAGTAATATTTTAATAAGAAATATGAAAAAATAAAGAAATTAAAGCTGATATGATCTGACTTGTTCTGTTTGGTATTTTTTTTTATCAAAGCTTGTTGACGGTCCTCTTTCTATATATATGCTAACATAAGTCATTGATTCCTTCTCCTTTTAAATCTGATTATGAGGTGACTCAATTCTGGTTTCAAAATTTTTGTAGTTCATTAAAAAATTTGCAAGCTATAAGGGAAAAATATAATGAAAAGCAAGGGAGGACTGCTTAGATATGGATAAAAACAACCATCAAGGAGTTTTTCTCACCACTATCTGAGTATTTGCTGTGATGAACCGAACTACTGCAAGCATCCAAAATCAGTAGAAGGCTCATGTTCCAGTCAGCAAGTTAAATTCCTTCCCAAATGTCAGAAGAGAGCATCTAACGAGGCCTCTCCATGTCTAATTCTACACACTAACAAGGTTAATCTAGCCACGAAGTAACAGTGAGGGCTTTCACAATTAACGCTGCAAAAATACATAAACCAACAGCTAATTAGTCAGCCCTAAGGTCACCATCTAGTTGGCAGAAAATTAGTAATAGCAAAGATGCCTGTCAGAGAGCGGGAGACAGTAGGTCATGCTTGGGAAGCTACAATTTAACTAGTGAAGACTTGTCAGCATTACAGTGAAGGTGGGGGAGGATGCTTCTGCTTTTTTACCCTTTGACTACAGGTATAAATTTCACTAGCATTAGAAACATTACATTTAGAACATGCTGCGAAAACTCAGTGACTATGTCCTTTTAAGGTTTTAAGTATGCAATGAGACAAGAAAACAAAACAAAAAAAAATAAATCACTGTTTGTATTTGGGATTTCTCTGCCAAAAAATGTCTCATCAACTTATTCATGAAAGAAAAGCTGGTTAAATCATGGAACAAGTATGCCAGATGATAAATTTAACCTTTAAAGTGTGGTAGCATAAAAAACTGTCTTAGTTAGCATCTTTTTAGGGATGCCAACTTCCAATTAACATGCAGCCCTAGAAAGAAATGTGAGAAGCAGAGAGCTTAGAATAGAAAATTAACTATACACACATGTTTCTGTAAATCTTTTTGTTTAAGATATTTAGAAACAGAAATTAATAATTGCAAACACATAGTTTCTTGGGATCACTCGTGTGACATGATAAATGAAAAGCAATATATTATTTATAATAATAACCTAGGAGTGGGATACATGGGTAGAAAACACGCTTTGTATTTTAAGTGAATTTAAATATGAGTCAATGTCAATGCACATAAAAGGTGATGATGAAAGGCCTTGGTATCTATAAAATTCTTGACCAAAATATGCAGTGTAGATTTGGAATCTAAGAACTGGCTGGGACTACAGCTCACTGGTAGAATGCTTTCTTATAATACCAGGACCTTAAGGATTTTTCTTTTTATGGACCTTAAAGTTTAAAAATTGAGAACTAATTCTGAGAGCCAGGTAGAAATTATTATGCAAATTGCTTTTTAGCCTTTCTTGGAATACTATTGAACCATTAGAGAAAATTAGTCTTATGAGTTAAACCATAGAAAGCTTCGATCATATTCTATTAAACACAATGACAGTTAAGAGTTATAATACGGAGTCGAGTGGTGGTGGTGCACTCATTTAATCCCAGCACTTGGGAGGCAGAGTCAGACAGATCTCTGCGAGTTCGAAGCCAGCCTGGTCTGCAATAGCTAGTTCCAGGACACCTAGGGCTGTTACAAAGAGAAACTATGTCTCAAAAAAAGTTTTATAATATGCTACGCCATATATACAGATAAAAGATCAGTTGATATCTCTAAGTCTGTAGAAGGATTCTCACCAAACAGGAGTGGCATTATCTAGGAAAAACTAACCCCACATCAGACAGAGGTCTGATCTCTAAAATATACAAAGAACTCAAGAAACTGGACACCAAAAAATCACATAATCCAATTTAAGAAAATGGAGTACAGACCTAAACAGAGAACTCTCAACAGAGGAATCTAAAATGGTTGAAAGACACTTAAGGAAATGTTCAACATCTTTAGTCATCAGAGAAATGCAAATCAAAACAACTCTGAGATTCCATCTTACACCTGTAAGAATGGCCAAGATAAAAAACACTGATGACAACTTATGCTGGAGAGGTTGTGGGGAAAAGGGAACACTCCTGCATTGCTGGTGGGAATGCAAGCTGGTACAACCCCTTTGGATGTCAGTGTGGCGATTTCTCAGAAAATTAGGAAACAACCTTCCTCAAGACACAATAATACCACTTTTAGTATACATCCAAAGGATGCTCAATCATGCCACAAGGACATGTGCTCAACTATGTTCATAGCACCTTTGTTTGTCATAGTCAGAACCTGGAAACAACCTAAATGCCCCTCAATTGAAGAATGGATAAAAAAAAATGTGGTACATTTACACAATGGAGTACTATACAGCAGAAAAAAATAACAACTTGGAATTTTGCTGGAAAATGGATGGAACAAGAAAGCATTATTTTGAGTGAGGTAACCCAGACACAGAAAGACAATTACCACATGTACTCACTCATAGGTGGTTTTTAAACATAAAGCAAAGAAAACCATCCTACAAACCACAATTCCAGAGAACTTAGACAACAATACGGACACTAAGAGAGACTTACATAGATCTAATCTACATGGGAAGTAGAAAGTATAAAAAGACACGATCTCCTGAGTAAATTGGGAGCATGCGGACCTTGGGGAAGGGTTGAAGGGGGGAGAGGAGAGGCAGGGAGGGGAGCAAAGAAAAATGTAGAGCTCAATAAATATCATGGGGAAAAAAAAGTGCACAGACAGCCCAGGGTTTTCACATATTTGTGTCTCAGTATTGTTTTTTTTTTAAGCACTGAGTGTATTATTCTGATCACTCTACACAGTTAGTTCTAAGAGATATTCATTCCATTTATACGGAGTATGTGGGAACATTAGGTATTGAGTAAATGCCTTAGAAAGGATTATACATTCATTTTATTTTATAAAGTATGTGGGCTTCACCAGTATGTGTGGTCAACTGGTTACAAACAAAACTCAGTGTGATGCTTTCTTATGGTATGGTTAAAAGAAAGTAAAGCTGAGAGATCAAAATTTCTTCTTTAAGTGGGTTAAATAATAAGGATTGTATAGGTAAGAGGTAAGTGCAAAAAAGGCTCTCAAAGAAGAAAAATAATTTCCCAAAGTTAAAAAAAAAGAGGCAGAGTAAGCAAACCTTTAATAATCCATGGTGTTTTCTGAGGTCTTTTTACAGGAGAAAAACACAGAAATGAGTGACTTGGTCACCAGTCACTCTGGATTACAGAAGCTATTGAACATTCAAAGCCATTCTAGCACTTGTGGATTAGTTAATTGGTGTGTTAGTTGCTGTATTAAAATACCATAACTGAGGCCACTTGTAGAAATAATTTATTTTGGCTTAGGGTTCTGCAGGGAGGAAGAGGAAGCTCATGATGGTCAGGGAAGCTTGGCAGCAGGCACTCAGAGCAGGAGCCTGAGGGATGTATTCAACAGAGCACTGGAAGCAGGCGCTGGTGTCGTTTAGTGATGTTTTTCAGAGTTACTCTGCAAGTTTAACTTAACTACTATGCTTTTACAAAAGTATAAATTCAACAGTGTTAAAATATGTTGAGAAGACTCAAGTAAGTATGAGACATTAAGGTTTTAAGTATGAAATGAGACTAGAAATAAGTCATTCATTGTATTCCTATTTCAAAAATTACCGCCAAAAATGAATCCTTAAGGGACATCTCCTGGGACATTCTTCCTCTAGCAAGGCTCTATGTCCTAAAAATTACTTACCTCCCTAAACAGTGCCACCACCCAGAGACCAAGTGTTCAAATAAATGAGTCTATGGGAGATATATACCATTCAACCTACCACATATGGTGTAATTGAGAGGCCAAAACAGAGTAATGGCAAATAAAATGATAAAATGCTTGAGGTGATTGAAGGGCTAGCTGCCCTGACGGGACATTCATCAAGATGTGTGTGTCCAATTGTCACAAGATTCCCCAACATTTGCATAATTTGTATGTGTTAATTAAAAATAAAATATAGAACATTGAGGAAGAAGGTGACAATAAAATGATTCACGTACTTAGACCATGTTTAAAAACAGTCAATATTTAATCCAAATACTTTATAAATGCTGAATACGGAAGTATAAAAACATTCTGAGAAGATGAGTTCAAGATTTTATATATATATATGAGCAGCAAACCTAGAAGTGAAACAACATTCCGTCTAACCTTATTTTTTAAAAAGAAGATCAGAATTTTTTATAGAAATCGATCTATCAGATTGTAAATAATTTTAATAAAGTTTTAGCAATGAAGGTAATCCATATCATATGGAGACAGTCAAACAGAGAAATTATAGACTAGACAAAAGCCGAATCAGATAGAAATTGTTGAGCTGGTGTTTGACATAAGGGATAGTGTAGTCCTTATTATTATTTTCCTTTTGTTTTGTTTGCATTTTTCCTAGGTGGTTGACAGAAAGAAGAGAAAGAGGAAAGAAAAAAGCAAGGGGCACAAAGAACTGAGGGAGGTGACTAAGTCTAGTCATCCTAAATGAAGAGGGTGATGTTGGTCAATACAAACATGCACTTGTTGTAAGGGAGAAAGAACATTAGAAATTATTGATTCATATGGTAAATATAAGTGTTTATTGAAACACAGCCATAAAAAGACACTATAGACCAAAGAACTGCATGCATCTGTTTATATACAATAACAAAAAAGCCAGCTTTAGTCACAATGCCTCCAAACTTGGAAGAACAAAAAATGAAGGTCTATAGCACAGTTGATAAATAAATTTTCCTGTCCTCAGAGATACTGAAAATTTATGTGTGATTAATATTTGTGAAAAAATAGCTACTTATCTTAAAAATATAATGACGATTGAAAAGAAAGTTAACAAATATATTTTACTATGTTGCCATCGCACGATGGAATTTTCAGTGACTTGGGGGGGGGAGGCTATTGAGGAAAAGGCTTCATCAGCAAGCTTATGTTGGGAGATGGAGGCTGTGGCTTCACCATCTTAATTTTATCCTAAGGAGACTTTCTTACAAGATTACTTATGGGCACGTTCATGGATCCCAGACTGGTGATGTGTGCCTAGAGTAGTCTCCTCTATACATGGACCAGTGATGTCTGACCTTCTTCATATGCTGCCTGGTGGAGCTAAAGAAGATAGAAATGACTATGTTTCTGTGTTGTGTGATGCTGTGGTTAGTGTTTCTTCCCGTCATCCTCCACATCTGAACCCTCTGGACTGCTCAGGACATTATGGGTAGAGTTTTCCCAGATAATTTTATTCCATGTTTAGCCTTTTTGAGAGTGACTTCAGTGGACAGTTGATAAATAAGAGAAAGCATTCAGTTGCAAGGAGGAACTCGTGGGAACCAGCTGTTAGTGTCTGCTGGAGGCACTTCCACAGCTGCTACACTTAGAAACAAAAAACATCAGAATTATTAGAGAAGCTAATTCCAGCTTGGAAAGTAGGGGATTGAATTAAGAAATGTAAAGCTTGTAGGTTTCTGGTGGTATGTTGTACTCTTTTTATTTGTGTGACAGGCGTAGAGACATTTACTTTCTAATGCGTATGATTTTTAAGTTTAGGTAGTTTTTCTGTATATGCTTTATAGTTCAGAAAGAGATGAAGTACAAGTAACAAATGTCCATGAATTTTCCCAGCCTTGTATATCATGTTTTATTGTGATCTCAAATAGAAAAATATCTCTTATGCTCCAGGGTCCTCTATATCTTGCTGTCTATCTGTCTTTCTGTCGCTCTATCCTTATGAATATGGTCACAAAGTATATTTACAGGGAACAAATCAAAATGTGCATGTATTCTGTATGTTCTGTCTTTTATATCTTTTTGGGGCACATTCCATATTGAAGCGTATGGATTTGCCAATTGTTTGAAATAAGAAATGTGCTATTCTCTGTATAATATTTTTTCTCTTTCCCCCCTTTTCTTTCTCTCTTTTTCTCTGTCTCTGTCTCTCCCTCTCCATATACACACATATGACAAAGTATAGTACTTTTCCATGTATATATCAAGTGTATGTGTACATGTTCACACATTTCTGTGGGATTCTTTTTGTTTTATGTAGTATTTTATAGAGGAAATAGTGCAACTACTGATATGATTTTATATAAAAAAATTTGCTGATGCTTTATAAATAGAGCAACAGAGTTCTCAGGTTTTCATTTGGAAAAATTGCAACAAAGTATACTAATTTTATTCTGAGACAAATTGAACCAAATTCATTTTCAAAAAGTGGTATCATTTTACTTTCTGATAAAAGAAGTACACAAAGCAGATATTTGTAAGAAGGTCTTAGAAATTCTCTGTCACTCTTTTTCTCTCCCTCCCTCGTGTGTGTATGTGTATGTGTGTGTCTCTCTGTCTCTCTCTGTCTTTCTCTCTCTCTCTCTCTCTCTCTCTCTCTCTCTCTCTCTCTCTCTCTCTCTCGGCGTGTGTAATAAAAAAGGAGGGATGAGAGAATCAGAGAAATTCACTACCTAGCCTCAGGTAGACTGAATTTGCAACCATTTCCTTGTACCTAATCAACCATTGAAGTTGTAGGAATGTACACCACAGCCAAGTTAATTTTAAAGGTCTTTGCAATTGCTTTGATATTTACTAATATCAAACATTTAATAGCTTCAAAGTAGCCTATAAAAACTCTGGTCAGACAACAGCTGGGAGCCTGCATGGGACTGAACTAGGCCCTTTGCATGCAGGTGACAGTTGTGCGGCTTGGTCTGTTTGTAAGACTCCTGGCAGTGGGACCAGGATCTATTCTTGGTGCATGAAATGGCTTTTTGAAGCCCATTCCCTATGGTGTGATGCCTTGTTCAAGCCTTGATACAGGGGGGAGGGGCTTGGTCCTACCTTAACATGATGTATCAGGCTTTGTTGATTCCTCATGGGAGGCCTTACCCTTTCTGAGGAGGGCTTAGCGGGTGGGGTAGGGATGAGATGGGGGGAAATGGGAGGAGGGGAGGGAGGAAGAACTGTGATTAGTATGTAAAATGGTTAAAAGTTTGAAAATAAAAAAATATGTGTTCACATTGCAATTTGTACATTAAAAAAAAACAACTCTGGTCAGAGAAGCAGGTCAGGGTCTTGCTCAGTCATCATCTGAGACATCTTCTCTGCAACAGGTGAGAACAAATACAAACACCCATGCCAGATACTATGCAGAGAGTGAGAACCCTTGGAACACTCAACCTTAACAGGGATAGCTCCATCAAATCCCTCCTCTTTAGGGTCAGGAAACCCCATGGAGGAAGAATAAGAAGCAGAAAGACTGCGAGAGCTGGATGAATAGAGGCTAGCAAGAAAATCAGGTGTTATAGACACAATGGGATTGACACACATACCAATTGGCAAATACTGGGCCAGCATGCACTGGGCCTGCAAGGGTTTCCACTAGATGAGGTCCTAGAATGGAAGGACTGGACACTATGCTCCATTCCTAAGGCAGAAGCTATCTCTAACTGATAAACACTCACGAATGAAAATTTAGTTTACTCTGAGGGAGTCTCACTGGGGAAAGCTTTTTTAAGGATAGTCTTCATGAAGATGGTTAACAGTAAATGAACTCGAGGTCATCTTTGGATGTTCCTTGTGTCACAACATCATATCAGTATCCATCGTTCCTTCCTTCCTTCCTTCCTTCCTTCCTTCCTTCCTTCCTTCCTTCCTTCCTTCCTTCCTTCCTTCCTTCCTTTTCCATTTGTTTTCAAGACATGGTTTCTCTGTGTAACCATGGCTATCCTGGAACAGGTTTTGTAGATCAGGCTTGTCTCTAACTCACAGAGATCGGCCTGCCTCTGCTTCCCAAGTTCTGGCATTAAAGACACATGCCACCATTGCCTGACTGAAAACCTTTTTTTTTTTTTTTAGCAATTATTAAAGAAAAAACAAAATAAAATGAATCAAGAAAAAAAGCACATGTCCCACAAAAAACAGCCACAGAATTTTATTGTCAGTTCTGGAAGAGCTCTCAACAGACTTCCCCAAATGCATACCTGCCTAAAATTGCCAGCGACATGAAAGTACACACGAAGCTGGCAGTGCTTTTCACAGTGTTTGAGTTCAGGTGCCTTCACTTGAACATAACAGAAAGCAAAAATCTTTAAAACAATGTGGGAATGGGTGGGCTTTCACTCACAAAGTTCAGTCTCTGATTTAAAATATTATAAGACACTAAGAGAATTAAAAAACGTTTGCAGCTTTTTTCCCTAGCCAAGATTTATGGTTGTTGTAGATGAAATGTGAGTTATCAGCCCTTGTATTCTTTCCCAGTTCTTCTGCATTAGAGCTATGTTTTCAGAATTATATTAATTAGTGACACATTTACAGGACCTTTCTGCTTTTAATTGTGACAAAATTGCTGAGAAGGGTTTTATTAATTTTTAGACCATTCCATGTATAAAACAAATATTTTGATTATGCAATCTTTTAAAAACATATATACGTTTGTGTGTTAAAGGTTGCATATATATATAACCTTTTAAAATATATAGTACATATATATATATATATATATATATACACATTTCCTTTATATGTGGGTACACACACAAACTATAAACTTTAAATAGAATTCCCATGAGTTATATGAAATAATACTTAAGAATATGGCACTTTAAATAGATCCTTCAAATAATGAAGAAAAAGGGATATTTCTTCGAAACAGTGGAATGACGGATTCTAACTCTCCACCCGTGAACTTTTTTAGGTGATCATCAAACACATACTAGCAAGAGAAGTCTTTGAGGAGAATGGGTGGTTAATGATTCTGAACGTCGCCATTGCTTCGTTGTCTTTTTCTGTCCTGTTTCTCTCTTGCAAGCGAATAGATATTGTATATTTTTTGTAGATATGTTTACTTTGTGTGATGATTTTCAGTTAAAATTATTGTAATTTTGAACTGCTTTGTAATTCTGTTTGGCCTTCTACCTTAATGTGTTTCTGCTCCATAGAACTGATCCAGTGATTTTAAAAAAATGGAAGTTAAAGTACAGAGAAAATCTAGAATAGCACATAATTATATATAAGGCTGAAGAACTATCATTTGTGTGTGTGTGTGAGTGTGTGTGTTGACTCACCTAAGAGCTTGCTGTGTTTACTCTCATATATCACATTAGAATAGTATGAGAAGAAAAATTAATAACATGAAACCTAATCATTAACAAACATCCAGTGATTTTTTCAATGAAAATAAGCTAGTATTGGAAAAAAATTATCCCCGAGAGAAACCTTGCTGTTTTATCCCTTTGCAATTCCCAGGTCTTGCAAACACAGTCATGTCCTATCTCTATGTACAACTCTAACAGAGACAAATAAATGAAACTGTATTATTAGTAAGAGTAAAGCCATTTTCTCTGGTTCCCATTCACCAATATTAAGATTTTCTTGAAAAACGAAATCTTTATTATGATTTATTCAGTATAGGAGTTCAAAGTTGTGCATTTTACATTTTGATTTGATGATTCAAAGAGCCCTTTCCTGGGAAAAAGCCATTTCTATGATTACTTTATGAAATACAGTTCACATGAAAATTGAGTATATATAGAAAGTAAAATTTTTGACTTTGAAAAGTAAGCCAGCCTTGTTTTCCAAAACCTCATTCTTTTTTACATTTGATCCCATCTTTCCCTCCTTTCACAGGTGTAAGAAAATGGGAGGCAAATGAAAAATGTTTGTGGGCTGATTATAAAACACCCGGCATTTCTTGTATGGGCTTCTGCTCATATGAATCACTGCAAAAATGGATCTTTGATTATACCTATGGCTTTATGCAAGTTATGATTTGTGATGTCAGGGAGAACCAGAAATCATTTTCAATACTTTTATTGCCATGGAGATCCAAGCACCTATGGAAAAACAAGTAAAGTGTGTGCTAACTAAATGCTCTCAGTCTCATTGCAGAGTGCGTTAGGAGGTCCCCCTTTTTTCATGTCAGCTGTATGGTTTAATTTAAAAGTAATTTTAAGCATTTCACATGCTTCCTTCTTTTTAAAGAGTACTTCTTAAAAATGAAAAGGATTCAATCACTTTTTTTTGAGGCAGACAGAAGGTACAATATATAAATGTAAGCCCCATCAGTGCAGGTCTGATGGTTTCTGATTTAAATAGTTTTATTAAATATGAAATGTCCAAATTACCCAATCATTGTCTCCTGTGAGATAAACACAGCTTTTCCAGACCTTTCTTCAGAGCCTTATCTCAGCGCTGCAGGATGTCAGTTGATAATGTTGCCTTCATGTTAGACAAGCAGACAAAATAATTTGATTGTACTGCTTGCCATGTTGTTCTAAGCTGTTCTTTAAGAACTAAAACCACTTTGTTTCTGGTGGCATGACAAAGCCCATTACTTTCATTTTTTTTTGAACTCCTTAAAAAGCTTCAACATCAATAAGATTGCTCTCACAGCTCACTGGTATAATGTGTCTAGTTTTGTTGTCTATCCAGCCAGCGGTAGACATGAAATAAAAGTTAAGATGGTAGGAAAAATGTTTGCCACTCTGAGAAAAAAAAACATGGACACATTACAGGTAATTACTTTTTACACTGACAATTGCAGATGTGAATGTTTAAAGTCAAGTTTTAAATAAATTATTCAAAGACCTATAAATCTATATTTAAATGTGAGGTGGTAACTTCTGTGCTGTCTGAATCTATGTTTGCATGTTCACACACAAAGGAGCAAGTAAAATGTATACTCTTTACTACTATGTTCTGTGAGCAATAGTCATGTACATTCATTTTCAAGTAATAAATGATGCAATATTTGTGAGAGAGGAAAAATACATGTAAATGTGCACTTAGTATTGAGGCATTTTTGTCTGAAAGAGAATAAATTGAGTGAGTGTGGGTTTCTGAAAAATTTTTAAATAAGTTGATTTCAAATCAAACCTTCAGAGCAGTAGGTCTCTAGCATGTGGTGATATGTAATTAATACTTCTTAATTTTCATTGTCTGATTGTTAAGATGAAAATACAATAATGCTTATAAGCAATATTTGAGGACTCAATTAGATGCTAAGTCAGCAAGACTGCACTGATACTTATTCAGTCTTGTCCTCAGTGATATTACAGTTAATCAAATCATAGCCCATAAATATGTTCAGCGAAAACCATGTGAAACTCTATCAAGTACCTATGCCTAACTCTTGACACAGCTCCATTTGGAGACACGGTGTTGTTCTTTGTAGGATTAGGAATGCTTACTCTAAGCACAGGTTGCTGGTGATTTGTTGGAGTGAATTAGGCAACTGGGAAAAGGGGGAAGGTTTTAGGTAGAGGAGATTGACATATGAAAATTCTTTCTTTGGAGACCCACAGGAAAAGAGGAGAACACACTGAAAGTAGAGATAGAGAGAGACAAGAAAGGTAGATCACACACAACTCTTGAGAACATTATGAGACCTGTTGTCTACAATGTCCAGACTCTCTGTGCATTAGGGTGTGTTGAGAAGACTCCACTTAGATGCACTGTGATGTAACCTGGATTGACACTATATAACTTCAAGCACCACTGGTTCTCTATTTAGTATTCATTCTTATCAATGCTACAATGGTGTTTTACCTGTTCTTTTTCCTCTGTCACTCCATATTTTTCTTTTTTTCTCCCCATATTAATGTTCAAGTGGTTATAATGCATGACAATAGGTAACACAACAAAACTTTTGTGTAGCGTATTGCAAGGCAGTTTTTAACTAAAATTCTATTAGGCCATTCTTGATTTAAAAAAAAAAAACTAGGACTGCTCTTTCAGAGGAAAAACCATCTCACACCTCAGCATGGTAGTAATGATATTTTAATTAAGTTTAGAAATGTGTTATAATAAGGTCAACCACATAGCAATATGTTTACATTACCCATGTAGTTGAGGATGTGCAAACATGTACCTATATGCACAAGATTTGTTTCTTATATTGCTTAAGCTATATATAATGTTTGAATGAACATGGATTCATGATTCCCCTGAGTAGCCCTTAACATGTAAATGTAAACACACACGCACACACACACACACACACACACACCAGTTCTTGAGAACTCCATATTAGAAATGAATAAAAAACATAGTGTGACAAAAATATAAGGAATCTCCTGTGAGGGGCATGCTATTTTAGCCACTTAAGGAGTACAAGTTGGTCATGTTACCCAAACCTCTGAAGACACAAAATCTTCATCAGAAAAAATGAAGCCACTTGTTGAAATTGGCCCTTAAAATTGTTCCAGAATAGTACTATTAGAGATCCTTTAACTTGTGATTATAAGAAAAGACTTACAATGAAGTACTGCTGCGAGACAGCTATCAAAACCGCCTCCTTCTGTTGATGTGAGCAGCAGTATTGGAAACAGCAATTGTGAAAAATTTCCAATACATTGTGTCCTTATGAACATACCTTTTCCCCATCAGGATCTAATGTTTTCTGTTAAAAAAAATTTCCAAAAAATGTCTTACGAAATTGCTTGCATTCCTTAGTGGCAGGCACCAAGAGAAGACTAAGTCTCCTATTATTCTCTTACTGTGATTATACACTTCAGAATAGGTCACACAAGGCAGTCCTTTGTAAAAATCTGAATTGATGGGCGCATCTGGATAAAAGGTGTTTTGATTCATCTCTAAGTACTTGACTAACTTCTTGATTCAGAGGGATCAGCACTGATTTCCAGTGTTTACCAGCAATTGTAGATGACTAGCTGTTAAAAAGCCATCAGCCCTGTCACATTTTTCAAAAACAGAATCTCTTTCCAGATGGCCCTTCATTTGGCTAATGGACAGCCTAAGGGGATAAAAATGGCACCTGTTAGAGGCAGTCAACAGTATTAATAACAACACAAAAAATCAACCATTCACTTGATGGCAAAAATTCAAAAATGGATATATAAATTTCTTTCAAGAATTTTTTTACAACGATCATCATTGCATGATTCTAAAGTTTTGATCTTTCTCAAGTATTCTACAATTACTTTTATAAAAGTAATGGTAGGTAACAGAGGATCACTCCCCCAGTCCTATACCTAATATTGTATATTTTAAAAATTAAACATTTTGAAGGGCAAAATGTATTTAATCATTTGTACTTCATAAAGTGAATAGTTTTAAAAGCTACCTGTCATGTCATATGAAATTTCATATTCTACTGTACTTTTGAGATTCTCATAGGTGTAGGTGGAATGAAAATCTTTCTTTATGCAGCATGTAATGGCTGGTAGGTTGCCATGGCCTAGTGGATAACTTGACAGCCATGCACACACTGGCAGCAGGACGTTGACTTCGTGGGTTATCAATAAAAAGGGAAGATACCAAGTTGAGGTGCATATGGAGAAGTTGGAGGGGGAATGCGGGGATACAGATATAATATTATATTTCACTGAATATATTTACATTTTTTAAAGAATGAGAAGAATACCAAACTGATATGGCAACTCTATCCCCTTTGCTTTATTTTTTATTGAGTTACATCTTGTACATGATGAGCCAATAAAACCCAACTGTTTTCTTTTCTTACAAGCAGGCTGTTTTTCTTTTCCATGAACTCTAGAAAAAAAATGACTTGCCTATTCTACTAAATCTCCTTTATTTTAATCTCTCTGATCATCATGATGATGAGTCAGATCATATATTCCCATCATTAAATGTTTAAAAGTCATTTCCATAATTTTGGTGATTGGAAAGATTGCAGGTAAAATGCAAGGGTAAGTAATCCACTGCTAGGGGATCTTTCTGAAATCATTTTGTCCAGCCAACTACAGAGATGGTTGTTTATTAGATGTGGTGTCTAACTCATAAAGAACAATCTGTAATCCTGATTGTACATGTATTACATCTCTGCTAATAGTTTTATTAATATAATTTACCTTTGTGGTACATGTTTATTTAAACAATTATAAATAGAGAGATGAAGCAAGGCTTCCCTACCACTAATAAATAAACCCAGTCTTATTAGCTTCTTTGATGTTTTTCCGTCATTGTCGCTTATTTCAGTGAGCCAATTTAAGTAAGACACAAGATAACCAAGAAGCAAGTGTCAACAGCCTGCTTGCATATTGTCTTCTGAGTTGGAGCCCTAAGGAGCATGGTGAAACTTCAGCAGTCTCCATAGCTTACTGAGCAATTCACTAATGTGAAATGAAGCTGAGTTTCTGGTCAAGGCCTCATTATGATACTGACATTCACTCCAACACCTTTGGTGACAAAAACGGGAATAATTAGCAGTGGGAGATCTTACCAAGCTTTACACATTAGGCAAGCCCATAAAATCAACAACTACTTCACATAGTCACACAATTAAATTTACTGTGAAAGAAATTGAGGCTTAATAAATGTCATGTTCTCATTTTGATATTTGTTTAAAATATGTAAGAAAGGCTTCAGTTTTTAAATATGATTTTATCAAGAATTTTGCAGAAAATAAAAAATTCTCTTAATGAAGTAAGAATCCAAATCTAGTATTACACAAGCAAGGTTGTGCCATTTGTTAAATCAGGGGAAAATCGTGTTTTGGAATTTTAATTTGTTAAACTTAAAATTAGTAAATTCCAAAGTAATTGACCACGGGACTTTGCCCGATTCCAGGGAGCCAGTGTGTTGGCTAAGAAGAATCATAGTGTGGGCTTGGCACCAAACTTGTAGTGGAGACCAGGGCCTTCGAACCAGACCAATGATGCTTTGCAATGAAAACCTGCAAGTAGTGTGGCTTATTGGCTTATTGGCTCGCACCACAGCTTCCATGATGAGATTTTTAATTCCTTCCCTTTTTTACTCATTTTAATTTCCTCTTTTTTTTTCTCTTGAATTTTATTTTGTTCAGGGGAGAGGTCCAGGGGCAGAGGATGGAAGCAAAGAGACATGAAATGAATGGAAACAAGATACATGGTGTGAAAAAATTTATTAATAAGAATGATAAAATGTTTAGAAAAGAATATTTTTTCTCCATTTGCCTAAGATATAAAACAAGAACTAAAACCACATATATTCATGAACAAACAAGATAAATTCATGAGAAAGAATATTATTTAAAATAACCCAACCAAACAATAGGGTTAGCACCACAGAGATGCTATGATTTTGGTATTCATTTTTAGAAATTCGATTTTCAACCTTGAATGAACATGACATTCTGTTCACCTCATGAGGATCTTGAGTGCTATGTCTGCATGTTGTTTTGAACAGCTTAACAGCTTACAGATGAACTCCATAGAGAAAACTGATAGTCTGGAACACCCATGATCTGGGACCATCACAGAAATGGCAACTCCTGGGAGGCTTTCAAATTTGTCATAAAAAGGAATTTGCCTATCTATCCATCTATCTGTCTGTCTGACTGTCTGTCCATCCGTCTCTTTCTCTCTCTCTCCTAATTAAGGGTATGTTTATTGCTTGAACTTTCTGAATTTCAATGATTTTTTAAAAAGTATTTTTTGTCAACATCGATGCATAAAATTATAAAATTTGGTTGAAGTTTCTGTTATTCTGTTATTTAGCTTAAAATGTGTAAGAATCAAATAAGACATGATGGTAAGCAATATGACTATGTTATAAAATACACATCTTAATGAGATTTCTAATTCACATTCTATTGCAGGAACTTAAATGGATAATCCATTTAAAGGTTTTGCAATCATTTTTAAGCAATAAATTCTCAGTGTGTGTTAGATAATGACTTATGTAACACACAGGCATAATCAACTATGTAAAGTTTAGCTTCATATACTATGCTGGGGTCAAATGAGCATTTATACTTTTATTTATTTATTCATTTATTTATTTGCATGTTTATTCAGAGAGTGTGACATTAAAATCTCCCTTTTTATCTGCTGTTCAGTACTTGAAGAATGACAATATGGAATGATATTCTTTCCCAATTGTTTTTATAAAGGGTATGAGAGTTGTGCATATCTATGTGTTTCTGAGTGATGTCATGCTACACCTATACTTTGTTACTACTGAAATTAAATCAGCTTACCTACGTTTTCAAACTTAACCATTCTTTGTACTGAAATCACAAGGACTCCTTTAATTTATTTTAAATTAAATTTATTCAATCATTTTACACCCTGGCCAACGTTTCCCCTCCCTCTTCTTCTCCCTGTCGTTCACCCACCCACCATGTGCCCCCACCCAATCCACTCCTCCTCTGTTTTTGTTCAGAAAGGGGCAGGCCTCTCATGGGTGTCAACAAAGAATGGCATATCAAGTCGAGATAGGACTAAGTTCCTCCCCTCATATTAATTCTTGGTAAGGCAACCCAGTATGAGGAACAGGTTCCTAAAGGCCTGCCAAAGCCATTGTAGACAACTCCCCTCCAATGGCCAGAAGTCTCAGAAGTAGATCAAGTTATATAACTGCCACACATTTGTTGAGGGCCTACGTCAATCCCATGTAGACTCTTTGGCTGTTGGTCCAGTGTCTGTGAGCTCCTATGAGGTCAAGTTAGTTGTCTAGTTCCCTTGTGATGACCTTGACGCTCTTGGATTGTACAATCCTTCCTCCCTCTCTTCAACAGGACTCCTGGAGGTCAACCCAGTGCTTAACTGTAGATCTCTGAATTTGCTTCCATCAGTTACTGGATGAAGATTCTCTTATAATAATTAGGGTAGAAAGAGTCCGCTCTTATAGCTTCTCTGTAACATACAGGGCATCAGCACATGTGCTCATCACTGTGCACCACAGCACAAGAACCTTTTACTCTTATCTAACTCCAATATCGGTGCTATTTTCTTTCTAAATTTCCCATTATTCCTTCTCCTACTCCCTTTTGGAGAGTTTCTGGAAACCATTTTTATACTTCCAACCTCTATGAGATAAACTTGATTAGTTCCTTTATACGAATGAAAACACATGATATAGTCTTTCTATTCATGTTTTGTTACACTTGGCACACTGACCCTCAGCTCATGGAAAATCACATGAAATCATGTTTTTATGACAGAGCCTGGTTTCCTTGTGTGTGTGTTTCATGTTTTTGTTTTTTTTGATGAGCTCATCAGCTCTGGATGGTCTCATGTGTGCTGCAAGGAGTGAAGCAATAGAGAAGCCCTTTACAAATACACTTAGGAATGGGATCTGAGTCATTTGATGATTCTGTTTTTAGTATTTTGAGAAATATCCATATTGTTTCCTATTAATGGCTGTACTAATTCACATTTCTGAACTGGTGAGATAGCTTAACAGGTAAAGGTGCTTGATGCTAAGTCTAATGACCTGTGCTTGAGCTCTGTAGGCAATATTGTTGAAGGAAGAGCATTTACTCCTGCAAGTTCTGTACTGACTTCCACATACTTACCATGACACATATACAAAGAGAAGTCAATAAATGTAATGACTCCCATTTCCATCAACAAGTTATTCTTCACACTTTTCCTTTCATGACACCCTCACCTTACCAAACATTATACATACAGTAGGTGCTCACTAAATAGAATATTTTCTTTTCTCATTTTTATAGAAACTATTCTAACTGGAATACTAGTCTTGATTTACATTTTGGTGGGTGAGTTTATATTTTTTATATGCTTGAATCAATGATTATTTTCAGACGAAAACTAACAAGGTATATGGGTAGCACTTGCTTTCTAAAATAAAAAAATACTGCTTTTATAAAGTCATTTAAAAAAATGAAACAAGATAAAATAATTTCTCATTGCTGGCCCTGCTCCTCACTGGCTGCAGTACTCAGGAGAGCAGGCATTCCATCTTGCCTGGGCAACACAACAGAGCTGACCCTGTTGGCACAGGTAAGCTGGTCCCAAGGGCATGAGAAGAGGAGATCTGACTCCCCCCCCAAATCTGCCATGTGGTGCCATGGGTGATAGAAAGATCTCCCCCAACCCTTGCCGCCTGCGCTAGGTGGGAGAGCTGACCGCGGGCATATGAGAGCAGGGAAGCTGGTTCTGACCCTCACCAGCTGCAGCCCTCAGGAGAGTGGAACCTGCATCTCACCTGGGTAGCAGCAGAGTGGCCCTGGTGGTATGGTTGCTGGATCACTAATTCTGCCCTTGAATTAGCCAGGTCCATGCTGGAGAACTTGCCCTGGTAGTGAGGATGTGGGAGAGCTGGCAAGCTGACTGTCTCAGCTACTATCCACGCCCAGATCCAGAGCAATGGTTTGATCAACCCAACACCGACCCCATCTGTCAATTGCTGGGCATGTAAAGGGGCAGACCCTGCAGATCCGCATCTGCAGGATCTCCATGACAAAGGGCAGTGACAGGATATCCAAGAGGAGTTCCAGAAAGAATCTAGTAGCAGAAAAACAATGTGGCAGAAGCCAGGCCTCAAACTGGACTCATTGTAATAAATATTTGCAGGTAAAGATGTATAGACTAAAGGGTATATCACGTGACACACTGTGACACACTGCAGCTTCCACAAAAATTTTTATTTTAATTTAAGTTTTTTTGGGGGGTGGGAGGTTGTAAGGACAGAGGGCTGATACAAAGGGACAGAGAGATGATTGGTATTGGGATACACGATGCAAAATCAAAAGAGAATCAACCCAAACCCAGAAAGATGATTATGGTATGTACTCACTCATTAGTGGACCCTAGCCATAAAACAAAGGACACTAAGCTTATAGCTCACAAGCCCAGAGAAGCCGAATAGCAAGGTGAACCCAAAGAAAGCATATACAGATC